>JBAMIB010021246.1:0-16604 GCA_037177415.1 Kaempferia rotunda
AGAGAGAGGAGATCAATAACTATATATGTATGATCAAATATTAATTATATAGGGATCAGTAGATTTCTGATATATGGAAGAAGGTTTAATAACACGTACTGTTCTCTCTGTAATTTTTTTTTTCTTGCATGGGTTGATTCTTTGATATATGCAGGTCAACGCTTTTAGATAGGTTTGACATTACTTATAGTAATACTTTGAATGTTACTTTGGAAGATCATTTTTGTTCTTGATGTTGATGATTATTAATTATGCTTTGCATCAAGTTACTCCTAAAGTGAAAGTGTGAAACCATTCATGATTGATTTGAAACGGTCCAACTACACACCTTGTGAGTGATCGAGACATCAACCAAATTATCATTGACTTCGGTTTAATTACTATAAATCAATGGGGGCAGGCAAGAGATGGCTTCTCTGTTCTCAATCCATGGCTACTTCTCCTCTAGCCCCCGTCATTCTCTTCTTCTTCTTGTCGTCTCTCTCTGCTAAAATCTGCGTCCGAGCCACAGAGTACACCGTCGGCGACGGCGACGGCTGGGACACCGGAACCAACTACCTCCGCTGGTCGCAGAACCACAACTTCACCGTCGGCGATGTTTTAGGTACTGCCACCGTAATATGATCAGCATCTCGATCTATCTTTTCAGTCGTCTTATAATTAATCGTTGCTGCTGTTGTTTCAGTATTTAATTATGTGCGGGTGCTGCACAACGTGTATCAGGTGACAGAGGAGACTTACAGATCATGTAACTGGAGCTCCGGTGTGATTAAGACGTACGACAGCGGCAGCGACCAGGTGACCCTGGCGGAGGCGACGAGTTTCTGGTTCATATGCGCCGTGGAGGGCCACTGCCAGGGAGGCATGCGGATGGGCGTCAAAGTGGCGGCTTCCAGTGGAGGCGCTGCTGCTCCGGCTCCGGAGGAGCGGAGCAATGGCGCCGGCAACGGCGTAGGACGGGTGGTGGTGCCGCCGTGGTGGTGGTGGGTGGTTAGTTGGTCGATATTGTTGATGGTGTGGGGCCTACGGGCTATGTAAGGTTGGGCTGGGTCTTCGACGACTGTTACTGGTCTGGCCCACTTGGTCGATGTCACTTTTGAATTTGAATTTGATTGGGAATTTTTTATTCATTTTATTTTCATCAACTGTTGCCATCAATTAGTAAATGTTGTCTAATGTCTATTGATTCTGCATAACCATTTCTTCATTGTGGTGGGCCTAGAAATTGGCTTGTAAATTCACAATAAGACAAGAAAATTACTTTTAAAATTTTAGGAAGAACAACATCTTTCAAGTAAAGATTGTGTTTGATCTTCTCAACTTTCAATCCTCCCTCTAAGTAAACACAGCATGTTACAAAAACAATTAGAAGGAAACATAAGCGTACATTAAGGTAAACAATCTAGTCCACAATACATTCAAGTGATTGATAGCATATTCGATAAACTCAGCACCATGTTTCTGCAACCAAACTACATTCAAACAACAATTCCCTAATCGCAAGTATATGCGACTGCTCGATCAAGTTGCAGATCATCCACAAGCCAGCTGATGATTTGAAAACACCTTTTCGATAATGTTCATATAACATCATTTCGGAATGAATCCTTGAACTTGAAAGTGTTAAACTAGAAGTTACCTTTTGCGACTCTTACAGTATAGAGCAATTTTTATGTTGCTTCTTCTTCTTCTTCTTTTGCTTGGGTGGTTGAAGAACAACCTTTATAGCCGCATCGAATACTGCCTTGACGTTCTATGTCACATTATTATTATTATTATTATTTTGCCAGGGCAGTAAACAATCAAAAAACAAATGAGAATGCAGTTAAATCATGGAGTGGGGCAATTGAAGGGGAGAATATGTTACTTGCTGAGTCTTTGAACTGCATTCCAAGTAAGCGGCCACGCCTATTTGCTTCTGCAGTTCCTCGCCCTAGAACGTTATCAGATTTGCCCTCAGTATCCTAAGCGACTCCACGGGTTGCATATTGAAAAGATACAGTTTTTGATGAAGGAATTTAATCGAATTACCTGAATACTACTTATGGGAACAGCTCCTGGGTGATCAATGAAAAATTGTTTATCATCCCGAAGATCTGGCAACAAATCAATTGCAATGTCAGATTGGAAAAGATACAAGATGACAGAATTTGGAGTCCAACAGCCAGAATAATCATTTTTGTAAGCTGAAAATCAGCCAGTATCATACATACATCAAATAATAGGCTTCAAGCAATAGAAACTGAAAAACAATGAAATGCTCGCCAGATGATGCATTTTAGATTTGTATTTCCAACTCAGAGAGATTACGAAGATAACTAGGTTGATAGTAGATGTTTTTGCTCTAGGGCGAGCTTTATTTGTTCGTCAATCTGGACCTAAAGATGCAAGTTTAATCCCCCAACCCCCATATCATAGTTTTAAATCTGTCTCCTATTTATGCCAATCTTTTTCTATTACTAGTAGCTTTATGTCATTGATAATCACCTGGATCTCCTTCCCAAGCTTAAGATAAACCTTTTTCAAGAACCCTAGGTACTTACTGAAATCAATATATTTCATAAAATACACTGCCATACAAGTGTGCAAGTGGATCAGAAAGTTCAACAAGTGGAACGAAGAGTACAACAACTGTCTCTCTAACCAGAGTTACCCTCAAGTGATTTTGTTAACATTCTTTGGTAGCTTGCTACAAAACCTTTGGCATTCTCATCCATCATGGAACCCCTTCTATTTCGCTCAGATGGAAAACATGACATAAAAGATAGCAGGAAACAGTGAATATTTTGGTTGAAGAAAAACATAACACAAAAGATATTGTAAGGAAACAATAAATATATTTGGTTGGGGGAATAAAGAAAAGTCATTCTTGTTGGGTCTGTAATTTTGCATTGCTTGCTTAATCGTAATACAAAACAAACCACTCGACGACCTTAGAAGGTAGTGTAATAGAATACCATAGTGATTCCATGAGAAAAGAATAAACTATGTGAACCCAAAATAGCGGGTCAACCTCCCTGATAAAAGGACAAACAGCTGTACTTCACTAACATGTGTTTCTAGCTTTAAATTAAAGCAAAAACTAAGTCAACTAAAGTCTCAATCAATATTAGCCAACTTGACTTCCAAACGCAATAGTTTGTTCTGGTAGATATGTAATTATCTAAACAATTATGCAGTGAAAAAATATGGAAGAGAACGACAATCAATATTTTCCTCAGCTAATATCAATTGCCTACCACCTATGGAGAACCTTTAATGCAAATTCTGATCTGATTCACGATGTAATGCATCCTAGTGAGTTTACAGTTACAGGAATCCAATTTCTCATACTAAATCTTTTATCAATATCCAAAGGGAGTAGGAGGGCTTTCAAGAAACAAGTCAAACAATAAGATAAATATGACGACAATACTAGAATAAATATACACAAGCTACATACCCTAACCAACGAATGCACTGCAAAAGATTATATTCTAAGTACTAGAGTTTCAGAGTAAATCAACATTACCCAGCTTTGTTCCAACAAGAATTATCGGCACACCAGGTGCATAGTGCCTCAGCTCAGGTATCCACTGGAAATGATAACCAGTACAAAACATCAGTAAATCATTAAGACTTATGCGTTTGGCAAAATCTATAAATGCCAGAATAAAGTAGTAGCCAAAGGAAAACAGCGTAACACCTTCTTTGCAACATTTTCATAACTAGCTTTGCTAATGAGAGAGAAGGCAAGCAAGAAAACATCAGCACCACGATAGCTCAAAGGTCTCAATCGATTGTAATCTTCTTGGCCTGTTCGAGTGACCAAGATATTATTCAAGGCTTAAATAAAACAGGTGTAAATAAGAAAAGGAAGATAATAAACAAGAAGAAAAGAAGGTGATTTATATTACCTGCAGTGTCCCACAGACCTAAGTTAACCGTGCTACCATCCACCACGACATTGGCACTGAAATTGTCAAAAACTGTAGGAACATAATCCTGTCCAGAACAGAGAAAGTAGAAACATAAATGCCTGTAAAATAGGTAAATACCACTTCCCAACATTTTTCATCTTTAAATTGTAAATAACAGTGATAACCATCTTGTGAGAATATAGACTATTTTTATCACTTAAAAAGATTGAATTTATGTTCTGAAATAGCCTAAAATAAGAGCTGGACAGAATGCTTGGTTGAACAACTAAGTGAGCCACATTTTCCATATTTGTTCACCACAATTAAGAAAACGAAATAAATAATCAAACAGAAACGACCACAATGATTTGCAGGAGATGGAGGACTATTCCTACAATTCATGCAAAGTAAAAATAAAATGAAATTCTGAAAAAAAATTTAACCAATCAAAAAGCGTCCCCAGATCCTTGAATTGATTATTATTTTTCAAAGTAAGTGGCCAGTAAAAATGAAAATCACAAGAATCATGGATCGGAAATTGACTGTTCCATTTTCAAAAATAATTGACATAGAAACAATAAATCCAAACACTGTCTCAACACAAGAACCGTCTACTGCTGATAAGAATAAGATTGCCATTTTCTAGTATAATTTTTTCTTGAGTCACAGCGTCAACATCTTTACGTTACTTACAGTTGGGAAAGTGTTGCTGGTGTAGGAGATAAGCATACAAGTCTTGCCCACGGCGCCGTCTCCCACAGTGACGCACTTAATAAACCTCGAAGCACTCATCTCCTTCACCGATCTCCTCCTCTACCCTCCAATGGCACTAAAATTAACCAGAAACAAGAAAAGTCAAAAGAAAAAAAAAGTCCTCCCTTTGATGGCTCTTCCTCCTATCTTCCACCACCGGATGCTTCTTCAAGTTCACATCGCGCAGTCAAAGCGAAGTCCACCTCCATTGACGACAACAGGCACGAAGATCAGAAAGGAGCAACAACCCTAATCCCACGCAGATCTGCCAACAAGATCTCGTTTTTCCTTTGTCTAGTTACCGGAGATGGCGAGGAGAGAGGGAAAGGGAGCGCTTTTGGGTTTGGGGAAGTCAGAGAGAAGGAGGATGGCCGGGAAATGGTGCGGCGGAAGCAGTCGGTGAAAGACGCCACCGCACCAGCTTATATGCCCAATTACTTTGCTCCCTTCCATTTTTAAATTCCCGTCCCTAAAAACGCCATATTTTTTAATTCGGCCCTTGTATTTTATTGCCATGATATTTCATAATTATCAAAAAAAAAAAAAATCCATTTCTATTTTATTATTTCCAATATTTTCCATGAACAAAAAACCTATTTTATCCTTTCAAACTATTACTTAAACCGCTCACAATTGTTAATGGATAAATGTGCATTTTAAAAATAAAGTATTTTTTGTCCTCTATAATTTAAAAATAACACTTAATCGTCTTTACCCAAAAGATTAGTTGTGAGAAATTTTTAAAAGATAATTATATTATTATCTTTTTTTTTAATTATTTTTTATAATAACTTAAGAGGAAAAATATATTTAATTGACTATTATAATCTTCATAAAATGTATATATGCATCAGTATAAATAATAGAAAAATAGTAACTCTAAAAAAATAAAGAGCTAAAAACTCATTCAATCACCTCACTAAATAAAAAAAATAGAATTATGAAAAGTTATTATCGAAAAATGATAAAAAAAAAACAGACAATGTCATAATTATCTTTATTCATTATATGTCGTATTTGATAATGAAGATGAAATTTTTAATGATAAATTTAGTTTCACCTTTATTTAATTTTGATTTATTAATTTAAAATTTTAAATTTTTTTGAAAATAGTAGAATGTGTTTCTAGTTAGTTATTCTTTTAGAATTGCTGCTTTTTTATTTGTTTATGCTAATATATGTATAAATTTTAAGAAAATTTTATTAAAAAAATATAATAGTCAATTTAATATATTTTTCAAAGATAATTATTAAAATAAATAAATAAATAAAATAAAGTTATAATTATCTTTTAAAATACTTCTCACTTTTAGTCCAAGATAGATTGAATGTTATTTTTAAATATAGGAGGTAAAATGTCATTGAATAGAAAATATAGGGATTAAAGGTATTTTAACCTAAAATAAAAATGGTTAATGGAATATCGAAGAGATAACATATATACTGATTGACGTTTGTAATTTTTTTAAAAAAAAAAAATTGGTTGAAGGTGTTAGCTCTGTGCCTAATTTAGACATTTCAGCTCAAGAGCCGTACGAAAATCTATATCGATGGATTCAGCCGATTAAAGTGAGCCATAAAAAAACTAAATTAAATGAGGTCACGAGGAGTTGTAACCTAACTCACTTGTAAGTCGTGACCACATTGATTAGGATGCATGTGTAAGGACAAGACAATCAAACTAAACGATATTGGAGTAGTTATTTGAGTTGGAAGATTAGGTAAGTTTCTGTAGACCATATACCCATGCTATGAATATTATTGTATTGGACCGGCCAATGCAATCAATATAGTCAAATTAATAGAAAATAAAAATAAATAGTGTATAATTTTTTAATTTATCTTATATTTTAACTATGAGTATTGTTGTTCATATTTGTCGTGCAATGTCATATTTCGAGGGCTGATTTCTAGTTTTTTTTTCCGCCTCCTAACATAGGTCCGGTTCTTCTCTTTATAAGGAATTAATTAAAGAGATGTTTGGAGGATAATTATAATTTATTTCAGTAACTTTATGAGATTTAGCTAGGAATTAGTTCAACCTCCTAATTGTATATATTATCAAGAACCCTACCTGCCTGCAATATTACTTTTGCTCCAATATTATCAAGAACCCATGGACATTTTTATTTTTTATTTTTATGAACGTAATTGTAAGTAATTAGGAGTTTTACATATTTTCAAATATGATGCTGGTCGCGATGAAGGTCGATGACCATCGAGACCCAATGCTAAAGATAAAGGACCTAATGATGATATAAAATCAACTATAACGGAAAAAAAAAACTGCAATTGGTAATAACCGACCCTAGCAGGAAGTTCCACTGACTTGCACGACAAACTTAATTAGAGGGAACAAATGAAGTTTAGATAAATTCACAGGCAAACTGGAAGTTTCAAATTAGATAGTAAATCACGAGAACATACATACTTAGGAATCTTTAGATGGGGCCTTCTTTGCGGCCTCAGCTGCAGCTTTCTCTGCCTCTATCTCAGCAACAATAGCATCTATCTCAGCTTCTTCAAGTTGACGAAGGCCCTGTTCTTTGGTCATGACTGCAATTTCTATGTTCTTTCCTCCACTCTCCACCACCTAAATAGCAAAATCATCATGGTAAGCAATCTGGTAACTTTCAATAGGAAAAATATTTGTTTTCTTCGCATTCATCATAGACGACAAAATTATAAGCTCAGTTTGAGCAACAATTGCATAGCTTTTCATGGCCTATGTAACTACCGAAGTTGTGTCGGTTTCAAACAAGCTACACATTTTCTCGATCAAATTCCAACTTACCACCTGAGTACAATATGACCCAGGCATGTTCAATCCCCGATAGTCAAACTGCCCAGCCGTCTGAGATTCAATCTGTCTGAATTGTATGGTAACGCAGGCTCCCTTCATACAAGAACAGCTCTACAAGGGACCTGCATGCTGGCTCTGTTCAGGTCTAAAAAATATGTAATTGTAGCACTTGGAAGTTCCATAGGTAGAAGCAAATCGGAGTTAATAATGTTTGGTTAAAGTTATATATAGTTAAAATGTTTAATTCTAGTTCCAGCAATTATCTTATTATATATAACTTCTACTTTTAGTTATCTTTCTTACAGTCAAATGTCATCTCAAAATGGCAAAAAGACAATAATAAATTATTAGATAATAGTAAATAAGTTGAAAGTGATCAAATTTGAAGAACCTTCTTTTGTAAGGTTTAGAAATTAAAACAGGTTGTTATTGTTAGTGATGGTCATTATGTTACTATACTATAGGAGATAAATACTCTATTGAGAATTGAGATAATATACATGATTTTAATAAAGTATGTGCAATCACAATTGTGAACCTTTGCATTTATATTTTTTTTATAATGCACAATTATTCAGATAAAGAGGCATCCTCTATACTTGATTATGGCTATAATTCTCCAATTATAGCTCTTGATGATGTTATAACTGTTGATATTCATGCTCAATATGATCAGGATATTCCTAAGAAATATAGGAATTATACATGGTAAATAACATTTGTCCAATACAATAGTGGTTCATACTATTCAAAATCTACCTAATAAAATGGAGGCAAAACTTCTACAGATAGAGAGACATATGACTAACAAAAGAACAACTCAATAAAATGGCATACATTATCATCCAATGGCGGTTTTAGCTATGTTGAACAATTGAAGTATTATGTTGTCTTCATAAATATACAATAACAAGTTGTGCTTTATTTGGGTTTAAGCACATGGATCTCATCTTTCCATTCAATTGAACTCAATGCGTCTATATGAAATAATATCCAAATATCTTAAACCAATTTTAATTAACTTAAATAGAATTTTTGTCTTTGTCTACTCCATCCAACCTTCCTAGGAACATGCCAACACGTCTCTCTATAGAACCTAATAGTTATCTTTATACATTTGTATTATTTGAAACTACTTTCTATTGGTGATAAAACTAATTGCTTGATCCAATAACTCTGTACATCTATCTTACCTTCTCATCTGTGATACTCTTAAATTTCTTAATGTCTTGTATCGGAATTGTCCAAAACTTTGACCAACAAAATATGATCGCTTGTAATATAGTCTTAACCTTTCTTTAATAGTCTGAGAACAAGAAGATTCCATACAATTTCAGAAGCTTCTTTCCTTTCAATCATTAAAGAGATTTTATCTTTTGATGAACTGATTTTTATTAATATCTCTTTGTTGAATAACGGATTCAACATGATATTTAAAGCTGTTCTACAATAAGTTTATATCCATCCATCTTAAGAATTGAAGTTTCTTTTCGTATCTTTGAAATTACATTTCATGTATTCAACTTTAGTTCTACATTATATTAAAATCTTAAGTTTCTAAAAATCAATTAAAACTTCACTTTTTCCCCTATTTACACTCTCATGAGTCATCAATTGCCTCCACAAGAAAACATGTTGCAGTTATAATAAAACTTGAAAGATGACATGCTTCAGTGTCAGTCACCTTTTATTTATTTATTTTATCTCACTAATTGTTTACTTCAATTATAGATCCTAATTGTATCTCCCATATTACGAATTTCCTACAGTACGAGTGTACGACAATGTTACTGGCAACAGCATCTTCATAAATTTTTTATGATTAAACACGTTCAAAATGTCTCAAATCACACCTCCATATTTTAGCATCTCAATATGAAATGATAAATTCTAAACATACAAACAAGTCGTTGATTTGGAAAATTCATCCCACAAGACATATGACAAAGAAGCTAGGATAGACTCAGCTCTTACAATAAGCATGTTCATCTATTACGAAGAGCCCTAAACATATTCTCATTATCTCCCACGTTCTAACTTGACTATCTAATACAAGACATAATCTGTGGCATCTAGAGCCACAATCTGTTTTATTTGCATGCAAATTTAACAAACAAAAGTTGAAAGTAACAGTTGACGCAATTAACCAATTGCAGAATGAATGTGAGCAATGGTAAGATTAGAGAATTCTCAAAGAGTTGCACTATTACTTAGAGAATTAGACATAAAACAGTCGTTAATCAGTAAAAAAGTTTACCAATAGTAAACCGATGACAATATCATAAGCATGAAGAGAAAGGGAGGAACAAACTTACTTCAAGTAGTGCCCTAATAGCCAGCTTCACGGTTTCCTGACCGGAGGTCTCCTTATAGTTCTTTTCCAGGAACTCCCGCATTGAATTCGAGTTCCTTCCGGTAGCCTTTGCCTTCCAGGCCGAGAAGGTTCCGGAAGGGTCAGTCTGGTATAGCGCAGGCACGCCAGAGTAAGGGTCAAAGCCAATGATGAGCGCCGAGAGCCCAAAGGGTCGTACACCGCCACTCTGGGTGTACTTCTGCTGCAGACCGGCGATGTAGCGAGTGATATACTCGACCGTGACAGGATCCTCCACGGTGAGTCGGTGGCTCTGGCACTCGATCCGCGCGCGGTTGATGAGAACACGAGCGTCCGCCTTGAGCCCCGCGCATGCCAGCGCGATGTGAGTGTCCAAGCTCACGATCTTACGCACCGATCTGGGAAGCGGGCAGGGAGAAAATGGATCGTAAGAACCCCTAACATGAGCAGGCAGAAACCGGACGCGAAAACTGGTGAAGGGTAGGCAATTACCGGGAGTCTTGGAGCTTTGGGGTGGATTTCTTCTCCACACCGAGGACGATTACGTCGGTGCCGCGGACGCCGACGGCGGCGTTACCCTTGCGGACTGCTTCTAGGGCGTACTCGACCTGGAAGAGATGGCCATCGGGGGAGAATACAGTGATGGCGCGATCGTAGCGAGCCATAGCATACGATCGGGGTCTCGTTGCTACGCTGCTGTTGTAATTAAAGAGGGTTTACTTGGAGAAGAAGAAGAAGGTGAGTTATGTGGGCCGGGCCGTCACTATCCTTCCAATTGGGCCATTCCTTACATTTTCAATTTAGCTCCCCAAAGATTGCTCAACAGCCATTTTACCCTAAAGCGCCTTATATTACTAATCTTTACAAAAGCGCTATAAATATGTATTCATTTTCTTATAGAGTTTGTTTTTTTTATTAATTACCATAAATTTTATTTTACGAATTAGCTTCTATTTTAAAAAACAATTTTTTTTCTTCCGGATTTAGTATTGAGAAGCTCCATCCGTGCCCGTGGTGCGAGCGATTCCAACACACCCCGCGCGTGGATCCCTCCAATCCCCTCGTTCCGCTCGTTTTCCGGCCGCTGTCACGAGGCGCAACGGGCGTCACCGCCTGAGGCTGCTTCTACGGCGTCGTCGATTCCACGCGGATTTAGTCAGGCCGGAGTACGGCGCGGGAGGATCAGAATGGGCGAGGCAAGTTGAAATCGGGTTTCTGGGAGCAAACTTTGGTAGCCAGGTTTCGGTTGTTCTTCGATTGGTCGTTGTCTCGGACGGCCATTGTGATTGCTTCCAATAATTCTCGTTGACAACGAGTTCCGGCAGCAAAGATGGATTTGGAGGATATTAGCGTGGAGCTGGCTCAAATTGAGGGCAACCTCAACGATACCTTTCGCGCATTATCGCAAGGAAAATGTAGCTTCTTTTACTGTACTGTTGCCATTCTATTTGATGCAAGAAACGGATTTTGCATCTCTAATTATTTATTTTGGAGCGAAAATCTCTGTTAGGCCGAGCATTGGTCTCTCCTGATGCACATCGTTGGTCTTGAATAACTACACATCCTAATACTTCCATAACTAATGTCTCATCCTCTTCTCTTTGCACGAATAGTATCATGTTTTGTAATATTATATTGAATATGTTGAATAGGTTTGATAAAAGAAGTTATTTTGAGCTGCGCCATGTCCTTAATAATAGTTTTGAGAAACAAGGTGAGATCTTTTGTATTAAATAAATATAAAAAGGGGGATTGAGCAAGGAATATAATGATTGAACTTTTGATGAAGAGAATGAGAAGAATTTGCTCTTCTGAATAGGGAAGCTTAATATCATGTCTAATTAACTCTCACTGAATTTCAAACAGAAATGGATTTCAGAAGCTGCAAAAGATCAAAGAACCAAGCAGACAGAGCAGGCAGTTAGAAGAACTGACTGACAAGATGAGGGAATGCAAGAGGTAAATCTATGAAAAGCTTCATTATTTTATTAGGGTTCCAATGGTTTTATTTGCACTCTTTCTTCATCTTTTGTTTCATTTATAGCAGCATATCTTTTTGAAGTTTTATTATAAATCATCATCTTTGTGACTGACTAGGCATGGAAGACATTATTATGATATGTTAGAATAAACTTCTCTACCCTCGTAGACTGAGCAATCTTCGGCTATGAATCTTTTCATATTTTTAAGTTCAATTTGGATATTATCTGCGACAGTTGCCAATTGTTTGGTTTTCACAGTCAATATATAAATAAACTAAGAATTTTTCTGAAAATGTGTAGCTGGATTATAGGGCAATGACTTCTGTTTTTACATTATATTTTCTAATAATTATACTTAATTCTGACTGGGACTTCTCATCTTGGCATCTTAGGCTCATCAAAGAGTTTGAAAGAGTTATGAAGGAAGAGGATAGTAGAAATCCACCTGATACGAAAAAGGCGTTGAATGAAAGAAAGCAAGCAATGGTGTCCTTCTGCTAACTGAAGTTCTCAATTTTGTCATTTCATTGTTTACTGCTTGACAACTTAGCAGTGGATATCTTATCTCTCTCCCTCTCTCTCTACAGATCAAAGAACTAAACTCATATGTTGCTATGAAGAAGCAGTGAGTTTTCTATCCTTTTTGTTTTAAAATAACAACAACAACCAAGCCTTATCCCACTAGGTGGGTTCGGATATATGAATTCTTTTACGTTGTTTAAAAATAATAATAATAATAATAATAATAATAATAATAATAATAATAATTTTCTCCTCTGACGCGGTATATTTTCTGATTTTTATTAAACTTGCTGAAGCTTGATATCTCTTTCCAAAATTTTTTTCTTCCTCTTGTCATGAAGAAATAATTAGGAAGCACATTTGGATAAATTACTTTCTTCAAAATTTGTGAATTGTTAGACATTTGTATTACTCTCTCTCTCAGTTCTTATGTATATTTAAAAGTGAATATAGACATATGGTTACTTTAAGAGAGGAATTGATCAAGCTTCGTGTGAAATATATTCCATCATGGGAATGTTTTCAATTTCTTCTCCCGACCATGACCTCTTTTTTTGTCTTGTTTTCCCTTTCCATGTATGAAAAATTCCCTCCATTTGTGCAGCATTCTTTTAAATTCATTGTTTATATATTTTCAGGCATGCAAGTGAAAATAAACGAGTTGATCCTTTCAATGGTAGTGAAGATGTATATTCTGAAGAAAATGGTCTATTGGCATCATGTATGTTTTCTTTAGTTGATGCCATTCTTTTCAGTTGAATTTATTATCTTAAGCAACAATTGCTGGTGCACAAAGGTGATTATTATCTAACATTAATTATTAGTGAGCAATCATCAATTTTGTAAACTTTCCTTGATTTGATTCACACTGGCATTTCTAAACCATAATATTAACCCAATTTCATTCAATCTTGTTTGGTTTTATGGGCAATTTCATTTATTCTTGATAGAAAAACATCAGTGTCACCGAATATGGAGTATTTAGCTTGGTTTCTCTTTCTACTACCTACAGTTTTCTAATAGAAATTTCCTAGTTTATCCTTTCCCTGATTTGTCTTGTGAACTATCCTATTTCTTATTTGTTGTCTCCCATATTAAGTAGAAGTTTTTCAATCTGAACCAACTAAGATCCCACTTAAACTTTACACTTCAATGTTTTTCTATGCCACAAAAATGGACTTAAACTAGAAAAACGGAATGGTAACACTTTTTTGTTGTCAAGCTTGGATGATCATTGAACTAATAACTGTGCCTAAACAACTAGACCCTTTGACAAAGTTTCCATAAAAACTATGATTTCTTAGTTATTCGCAGGGGCTTCCCTGAAAGATTACATGTTTAATAAGTGGTTTTTCATCTTCCCTGAATCTTTAAATTTAATTTTTCTGAGGTCTCATTATAGAGAGAACATAAAAAGGCCTAAAAATATTTATTCTCCTATTCATTGTTTTTCAGCTATGACCAATGAGCAGTTGATGGATACTGGATACCGTATGATGGATGAAACAGATGAAGCAATTGAGCGATCAAAGCAGGTTGAGAATTCCTCTGCTGACTTGCACATATTGTTCAAATGGCAGTTATAATTGGCTATTCTTTTTTTTTCCTTGAAAGTTCCAACTTTGTTCTCTCATTTACTACTACTTGTTATAGTTATATTGTTTAATCCAATACTTACTCTACCCTGTTTTGAAATTGTTTGGACTTGCAGTTTCTTATTATAGACTTTATTAGTGTATATCTCATCGAGGAATCTAAAAAAAGCCTTGTCTGGCATAGGAACTCAAGTTATTGTCTTGCTATTGGTATCTTGATTTGCCAATTGCAACTATTAACAGACTTTCAACGTTAAGAATACAAATTTCATCATTCTGACAGTGATTTTCACAAACAACTTTTGGTCGTGAAACTTCTGAAATAAATGAACTTTGATTATAGGTTGTTCAAGAAACCATTAATGTTGGAGCAGAAACAACAGCTGCTCTCAAGGCACAGGTATGCCACTCTCAAGGTCAGAATTTCAATTTCGAGAATTTAAAACTTTAGAACAGATTAGCTGCTCTTCTTCAATTCGTTACTAGTGATTTGATATTTCCCAAACATGGCAGACCGAGCAAATGAGTAGGATTGTGAACGAACTGGATTCAATTCATTTCTCAATCAAGAAAGCATCCAAACTCGCAAAGGAATTGGGCAGACAGGTAATTTCTTCCCAACTCATCAGTTATCACTATGGTTCTCCCATTGTCCAATCTTTAGCCCTTTACTTGTGTGTTTAACCATTTCCAACCCAACAACTTTCAGATTGCAACTGACAAATGCATAATGGCAATGCTTTTCCTGATAACGATGGGGGTTATAGCTATCATAATCGTCAAGGTGTGTTATTTATTTGCCTATCTATGTAGTTACATTCATGATTCAAATGTGAGACACCCCAATTTAATTGAGTTTTGAACTAATTAATGAGTTTATGAGTGAATTTACTGTTAATTCGGAGTGAAACATTTTGAGTCAGCCTCATAAAGAGTAACTCTTATCTAAGCGAGTCGTGACATTGAGGAGGAGCCTTAAGCTGGAAGAAGAGATTGTGACATCCCAATTTACTCTCGCATATTGGGTTGTGAACTAACTAGGAAGAATTATAAGCTTAGATGAGAATCATACTCTCCATATGATCTTAACATTTTATATTAATGATTAGCTAGACTTGAGAAAATGATAGAGGAGCAATTCTTTTGTCTAAGCATATTGTGATAAAATATCTATAATTTCATCACTGTTTGACCATTGAATTTTTAAAGCATGTCATCTTTCTAGATTGTGCAACCAAATAACAAAGAGATACACGACATTCCTGGACTTCCTCCTCCTGCAAGTCGGAAGCTTCTGTGTGAAATCTGTGGGCAATTGAAGGTTTAATTCTTTGGCTCAATCCTTAAATGTTTTTTTTCCCTAAAATGCACATATTGTAGAAGTATAAAACTAAGTCCTGTCTCTGATTGTTTATACTTGTGTTAAGAGTATTTTTAAGTGATGCGACAATATAATACATTGAATGAATGTGTATATATATATATTGTATTTAAATTGTATGATACGAGGCTTACCCATATTAGGCAAACACAAAATAAAAAGATAATTAGTCTAATTATTGTTTTAGAGAAAAAAAATTATTTCGTGTTGATTTTTATTACTTTCTTGGGGTCGTGACCAAATTAAAACCTTTTGAATGATCAGAATTGACAGTGAAATCGTTAATTAATCACCTATGATAAAATACTTATAATTTAAGAAATTTAAATGAACTGATATATATATATATAAGATTTATGAATTGTGAGAGAGATGTTCAGAATTATTTATTTTATTCAAACATTCATTAATCAATTTTGAATCAGGTTGACTTGAATCTTATCTACCAACGCAAGAACAACGAACTAAAATTTCCAAACATTAACTTGCTAAATCACACTTTGAACATACATCATCATCACCGCGTATATATAATATATGTGTCATATGCTACATGTTTCGATTCATGTTGAGTTCAATTCAATTTTCGTCGTGCTATTTAACTGTCCAATGTTAATAGTCATCCGTGATTTAATTTTTCTGTGTTGATCTGGAAACAAACTAGGTGCTAATTAAGGGCAATCGGATTGATTTTGCTACCATGTAACATATGCAACAAGTTCGCGCGTGTGTGTATATAAATATCGATTATGATCCGTTGCGGACCATCCTCAAGCGGACCTTCCGCATGCGGACCTGTGAGTGGAGGGCGCGAGGTGGCTCATACTAGGCAGGGAGAAACTCATCGTTCCCGCACTCAAAAGTCGAGCGCTTGAAGGTGATTCCCTACAGACTGCAGTACGATCAGTTACACTTACAGATTAATTAATTAATTAGCTAGTAAATAAATCCAAAGCCATTATTCATAATGAAGAAACTGAATTGAGAGAGCTAGAAAATTAAATAACAACATGAATAATATAAAATAAATTACAATTACTTGGATCATGTACTGACCTCGCATATTTTCCGGGACCTCGATCGATCGCATATATTCTCCTCGCTAGCGGTTTTATACACTTACGCATGCAAATTCATTCATTCATTCATTAAATATTTAAATTAAACCATCACTGAACAAACAATTCATTAATAGATGCAAAATATAATGAATTTTTACTGACGTGAAATCCACAAGGGGATAAACTTAACAAAGTCAAACTCTGAGAAAACAATAGCTTAATTAACAATACGTTGAGATATGAACGTTTTTAATACAAATATAATCTGTATTATAT
>JBAMIB010021347.1:0-16598 GCA_037177415.1 Kaempferia rotunda
AAGAAGGACATGTGCCTCGCCAAGACCTGGAAGTCATTTATTGAATCGTATTCTAAATTTGTTATTCTTAAACCTAATTCTATTTATGGATTAATCTTTCTTGGTGAAATTTTAATCTGGGGACCGTGGTGGTATCACTATGAGATTCCGGGAGTACGATTTCCAACAGTTCTCATAAGTGGTCAATGGGTTGACAATGATGTTTCGACAGGTGGTCGGTGGATCGACGATGATGTTCTAATAGGCTATCGATAATCATGGCTAGCTACGATGTGCTAGTTGATGGCCAATAATAGCATCACAGATGACCAAAATCATTAAAGAACATTATAAGATTATTTTCTAAACCCTTTGGTAAAAACCAGTTATTCAGGTTTTTACCAAAGGGCGCACATGAGATTCTGAATTTACCAAAAAGCGCATGCTACATTATCATTTACCAAAGAGTGCACATTTTCAAGTGCATTTTCCATTTTATTCTCGTGACAACTGACTATTATCTTTTCTTTTCTCTGTCATTTTCTCTCATTCGTATTTCCTCTCTTATTTTTCCTCTCTTCTATTCTCTTTCCTCTCTCTTTTTTTCATGCATGCATGCATAAAATGGGCTTGATATGCAAATTATATCAGACCCACGACATATAAGATTTAGTTGGTTTTAAAATAACATTTTAATACATTTAGAGAAGCTAAAATAAATAATAGATATCATATTTAAACCATTTGCAACATTAGAAATTCATAAAAATTGAAATGGGTACAATTAGAGCTCTCTAGGTCCATCAGTGGGCTTCAGTCAAAACTCACTGAACCTAAAGAGCTCAAATTACACTCATTTCATTTCTTATAGATTTATGAGGTTGCATGAAGTTCAAATATGCTATCCATTGTTTATTTTGGATTCTCAGAGATGGTACATTGTATTAAGAATAAATTGACAAAATTTCCACATTAAGTCTGATATTGATCATATCAAACTCATGTTAGGCCTGATATGATCTCATATCAGGCTCATGCATAGAGATTTTTGTCGATTCATCTTTATTATATTTTTATAGCTCTCGAGAAGCTGAAATAAATAATGGATAACATATTTAAATTTCTTGCAACCTCAGGAATCCACATGAACTGAAATGGACACAATCAGATCTCTCTAAGTTCATCAGTGGATTTTGGTCAAAACTCACTGATGGACCTAGAGAAGTTAGATTGTATTAATTTCAGTTCCTGTAGATTTCTGAGATTTCAAAGAGTTCAAATATGTTATTCATTGTTTATTTCAGCTTATCAAAAGTGCTAAAATGTAATAATCAAGAATCGACAAAAACCTCCACTTTAGGCTTGATATGATTTATATCAGGCTAATGCATGAGAATTTAGGATATTATATGATGTTAAGGGGACTAATGAAAATTTTAGTACTAAGGGGTTAATTTAATTTAGTTAATTTAATAAACTAATCTAACTGATATAAATAATCTAGTTAACTAAAGTAACATAATTAATCTAACTATTCTAATTAATTCAATTTAATTAATCTAAATAATCTAATTTAACTAATTAATTCAACGTAACTAATCTAATTAATATAATTATCCAAATTAAGTTAACTAATTTAATTTATTTAATCTAATTAATTAAATTAAGCTAACATAATCTAATCCATATAATTACCTTAACTGTTTTTTATTAAGCTAATAATCTAATTTCTAAAAAATATTTCTCATGACAAATTACATCAAGCTCGTAATATTATGGCTAACACCTCAAATAATGTATTTCCTATTTAATAAAGTCCTCGAGATATATATAATACTTCTCAATGAGAATACAATTAATTAGATTATCTGAATTAATCTAATTACACTAATTTCAGTTTCTATAAATTTCTGAGGTTGAAAGGAGTTCAAATATGTCATCCATTATTTATTTTGGATTCTCGGAGGTGTTACATTGTATTAAGAAAGAATTAATAAAACTTCTATGTTAGACTTGATATGGATCATAACGTGAGCCTAATATGATCCAACATCAGGCTCATGCATAGGGATTTTTACCTATTCATTTTATTACATTTTTATAGCTCCTGAGAAACGAAATAAACAATGGATAGTGAATCCATAGGAACTGAAATGGACGCAATCATACAACTCTTATAGAGATCCGATTGGATTCATTTCAGTTTCTATGGATTTATAAGATTGCAATGAGTTCAAATATGCTACTCATTGTTTATTTCAGCTTTAAAAAGTGTTAAAATGTAATAATCAAGAATTGGCAAAAACCTCCGTGTTGGGCTGCTATGGAATCATATCAGGCCTAACGTGGGACTGATATGATCAGGCCTAATGTGGGACTGATATAATTTATTTCACAATTACTATTTACTTTTACTATTGTTCACTTTTTCACAATTACTGTTTATTTTACTATTCACTTGTTTCACATTTAAAAATCACCTTTAAAAATATTGGACACTTGTAAAAATTAAACACCTTATGTATATTATATATATAATATATATATATATATATATATAATAGATATTTATTCTTTTTTCCTTCATGTAGAATTTTCTCTCCTAGTCTCCTGTATGGAGCGCTGTTTTTGAAAAGAACAGAGTTGTGTAGTAAAAAAAGAGCACAATGTAGTTGTATTTTTTCAAAACAGCAATACTGTGGAGCTATTTTTGAAAAAAAAAAAAAAACTCCATAGTATAGCTGTTTTGAAAAAAATAGCGCTGTAATTTTCAAAACAGCTACACCGTGGAGCTGTTTTGTGGAAACCAGTTACACCGTAGAGATGTTTTGTGGAAAACAACTACACCGTAGAGTTGTTTTGTGGAAAATAGTTATATCGTAGAGCTGAGTATTAAAAAACAGCACCATAGTATAGTTGTTTTAAAAAAAACAGAGGAGTTGTTTAAAAAAAAAACAACTACACTGTGCTCTTTTTTTTGCTGCGCAGCGCTGTTTTTTTCAAAACAGCTACACGGTAGAGCTGTTTTTTTTGAAAAACAGGTCTAAGTAGAGTTGTTTTTAAAACAACAGCTCTACGATAGAGCTGTTCTTTATACAGCAACTCTACGGTGTAGTTGTTTTTTTTTTCCAAACAGCTCTACTATGGAGCTCTTCTTTAAAAAACAATTCTACGGTAGAACTGTTCTTTAAAAACAGTTATATGTAGTGTAAAAAACAGCTCCACAAGGTTGATGTTTTGAAAAAAAAAACAATTACACTGTGCTTTTTTTTATTGGCCAGTGCTGTTCTTTTCAAAACAGCGCTACACTGCAGGCAGGAAAAAGAAGAAAGATTATAAAATTTGATTAAATGTTGTGTCAGCTAATATATATATATATATATATATAATTTAACCGAGTACTCGGATATCGATGGTTCCTCCATTCGAGTCAGATATTAAATTCTCGAGTTTGGATAAAATTGCCATCCCCATAATTGATCTCAAAGATACGGAGGAAGATCAATTTAAATATAAAGGTGAAAGGGACATAATAAGAAGTACCACAAACAACTGGGAATCGAACCCTGTTGAATCTGAACATATTACCATGCGCGTTCATTACTTCATTATCTGCTCTACACACATTTTAAGAACTATCCAAATTTAAATCCCCCATGTAGTAGTCGTTGACTTTGAGTTGCACAAGTAGCCATATGAAATCCACCTTCGATTTGACTTCCCAATCGACCCTCTTCCCCTGCACCCCGCTAGGTCGTGAATCAGTGATCTTTTCGTAATTCAATCTTCTTGCTCTTCTTTCCCTGCTACTCACAGTTGGTTGGTCAACAAAGGAAGCAACCTTCCTAGATCCAATAATCTCATAAATGTACCTCTTTTTGTTTTCCTAATAGGAATTTTGTGTTGGGAAAGAGTCCGTAGCTCATCGCACAGACAAGAATGGCGATCAAGGTGTTGGAGTAATGCAGCTGTCATCTTCCTCTTCAGGTCAGTCTTCCTCAAACCTGTTCTTTAATCAGTCTCCTTAATTACATCCAAAAACTCCACTTTTGGAGTCCCTAACAAAGTTTATGAGCTTTCTGCGAGCTAATTTTTGCCCCTACTTTTAGTCACTCACAAAAGAAGGCCATCAATTTTTTCAAATGATCCTAAGCAGGGTTTTCTCACCTTGATTTTCCTTCATTAGGTCACTGGATCGTCGGGTTGTGTGGTTTAGGTATGGATGCCACACTTCCTTTGGCTCTGAGGTTGTGGGTTTTGGGGGTTTCAGTGGTTTTCACACTGCCCGCCTCATGCTCGATGAAATATGTGAGTGAACAAACCTTGGATGCAACCGTAGAAGACCCTTACACAGCTCATGACTATGCCCGATTCCCTGAGGTCGAGAAATATTGTAGCTCTTTCCTCTTATCTGGTCACAATTTAGAATTTGATTTCAATAGGGCCAACGACCTCAAAAGGGAGCTATCCTTTGTCGGGGGAGACTGGATTCAGGTCTCCGGTGATGCTCCTCTTATGCCATTTGACCAAAGTGATGATCCACTTGGTGCTTCTGATCTTCCTAATCCCTTGTATCTTGTTTCCTTCTTGATGAATCATGTTGATCCAGTACGCAATTCCCGTAGTTTTCTCAATGTCAGTGGAGCTTTAAGTCTAGGAATTTCTAGGAATGCCACAGCTCCAGAAAGTGTTCCGTACCAATTCCCGGAGTTCCGGTTTTGGCCGGGGAGTTCTGAGCTCAGAATTCAATTTGAAGGCGTTTACATTGAGTTAGAGAAGAATGGCGGAGAGAGGGTCTTGTGTCTCTTGGGAAATGCTTCGCTCCCTTCTCGCGATACTGATTCCTCTCACCCATGGGAATGGGTGAAAGATGCAAGTTCGAACAAGCACCAACATCCTCATTTGCAAGATGACCAAATTTTGCTTGTTCTTCACTACCCCAAGGTGTTCACCTTGACAACTAGAGCTGTCCGTGGTGAAATGAAGAGCTTGAATAGACCTCAAAGCCCCAGGTATTTTGATGAAATCCAATTGTCTTCCAGTCTTGGACCATACTCAAATTATGAGTATGGGTCAGAAGAGCTTGTTTCAAAGGCATGCGCTCCATACCCTTCTGGAGATGACATAGTGCTTAACCGGTTGGAGGTCTACAAGGGAACTGGTTTTTGTGGCATTCTTTATCGATTTGCCTCTACAGAGGTACTCAACATTGTGCCAAACTGGAACTGTAACTCCACTGATGAATATTGCCGTAAACTGGGACCTTTTGTAACAGAGATGGCAATCAATGCCACAGATGGAGGTTTTGCTAATGTTGGCCTGATGATTCAAGATATCAGGTGCGAACCAAGAATTGACAAGAATAACATGAATATCGCAAGAGTGTTTACTTTATTTAGAGCTATTCCTCCATGGGAGGATCATTACAGGGTAGCACCAAGAACAGGCCTGAATGGCCTGACTCTTTCAGCTGAGGGAATATGGAATTCTTCTGCTGGACAACTCTGCATGGTTGGTTGTCTAGGGCTTGACAATGAAAAATGTCAATCTCGTATTTGCTTATATGTCCCCACATCCTTTTCTATCAGCCGACGCAACATCATTTACGGCAGAATATCTAGCATTGAAGATAATAAGGATTTCTCGCACTTTCCCTTGACATTTGAAAACCCTGTGCACCCCTCAGAACTACGGAACAAAATGAACAGAAATCCATTTATTACATACATGTACTCAAAGATCAACCTGGCTGGTGCTTTCCTTGAGAGAAGTGAACCCTTCGACTTCGGTAACATCGTTAAAAAATCACTCCTAAGCTACCCAAGAAAGGGGAATGACGATGATGACATGGCAAATCTTTCCAATCTTGCTGATGCTCTCACTCTCCATGTACCAGTTGTGCCAGATCCAATACCTGACGTTCACACAGAGAGGCCATTCCTTCAGATGGAAGTGTTGTCTATTGGATCACTATTATTTGGTCAATATTGGACACTTTCAAATGCATCAATTGCAAGTAACCAGAGTATCCTTCCTTCCAAAGATGATTCCACTGAGAAACAACTGCTTTTGAATGTTTCTGCGGAGCTCATACTTTATGGAAACCTTTACACCAATGTTTCGTTGCTCTACTTGGAGGGACTTTATAATCCTATTGATGGAAGAATGTATCTCATAGGCTGCCGAGATGTGCGTGCTTCGTGGAATGTACTTTTTGACAGCATGGACCTTGAAGACGGATTAGATTGTTTGATTGAAGTAAAAGTGGAGTACCCACCAACAACTGCACGGTGGCTGATCAATCCAACAGCAAAGTTCTCCATCACTAGTCAAAGAAATGATGATGACCCACTGCATTTTAACACGCTCAATCTCCAAACACTTCCAATTTTCTACAAAGAACAACAGGAGGACATTCTTTCTAGGAGAGATGTCGAAGGGATTCTAAGAATCATCACCTTATCATTAGCTATCTTGTTTATTTTGAGTCAGTTGTTTTACATCCGAGACAATGGTGTTGTTGTTCCCTACATATCTCTTGTCATGCTTGGTGTCCAGGCTTTAGGCTACATCATTCCTCTGATTACAGGAGCTGAAGCATTATATGCAAGAATAACATCTGAATCTTACGAGACCCCCTCATATGAATTCAAGGAGAATCAACAGTTCCAATTCATAGACTACATGGTGAAAATTCTTGTGTTGGGTGCCTTCTTGTTAACTCTAAGGCTCGGTCAAAAGGTGGTGAAATCTCGCATAAGATTACTTACAAGAACTCCACTGGAGCCAGGACGAGTCCCAAGTGATAAAAGGATACTTCTGATTACTTTTAGCATCCACATGGTTGGTTTTCTGGGAATTCTTATCATGCATTATCTCAACGTTTCTCGAAGACCTGTTCGCCAGACTACATACTTGGATCCAAGATGGAATAACCATAAACTGAATGAATGGGAAATGCTGCTGGAGGAATACATTGGTCTTCTTCAAGATTTCTTCTTGCTTCCCCAGATCATTGGTAACTGTCTGTGGCAAATTAGTTGCATGCCATTGAAGAAAACATATTACATTGGAATAACAATGGTAAGGCTACTTCCGCATGTCTATGATTTGGTAAGAGCTCCAGTTTTCAACCCATACTTCTCTGATCAGTATGAATTTGTGGATCCAAACTTAGACTTCTTTTCAAAGTTTGGAGATATTTTTATTCCAGTCACTGCAGTTGTTTTTGTTATTGTGATATACATTCAACAGAGGTGGAATTACGACAAATTGAGTCAGGTACTGAGGTCAGGTCAGAATAGACTCCTTCCATCTGGTTCCAGAGTCTATGAGAGATTGCCCTCAGTGTCATTCGAAGCAGAACTTGTTGCCGGTGTCAATGAAACTGAAATTGAAAAAATTCCAAGCGAGGAGGAAGCATGATCACCATGGGCAAAGAGCTCCACGATTCATCATTTAGGTTCTAATTTAATGTTTTCTGACTAAGTATAAAATCTCTTTTTCCTTTTTTTTAGCATAGAACTCTTTTTCGACTGCATCAATGTAAACTCTACCAGAGGTGTTTCCATCAGTTGGCTAATTATCATCATATGTAATATGTAGCGTCTCGTTTTTAAAGTGATGATTAGGTTTCTGAACAGCTATGGATCTCCTAATAGGTCAAATAGGAACTATCCATGCCTTATTTAATTACTGAAGGATTGTCAATCAAATAAGACCGATGGGCCATCTTCATTCATGATAAAATACATATGTTCTCATGAATTATCCAGCTGATTAGAGGGTGATAAATTTACTATAATAAAATAAGAATCAATTCTTGATGACACATACATTCGGAAAAAAATTTCTTCCACCTATCTATTTGACGATTAACTATAAACTGATTCTATAATTTATCTCATACCTAACATGAGCATGGATGCTTGAGATGACTTTTTACCAAATTATATCATACATATCTCTTGCCATTGGATTTTCTACAATTAAATACTTGTCCAAGCTTTTTGGCTATTTTTGACTGATTTTGTTTTTCCTATTACGCAATTATTTTTGCTATGTGGTTGGTGCCATCCAACAATAGCTACTCCAAATTCTATCTTTGCTCATTTAAGTACGTGGGATAAATGCCAAGTGGAATTGTCTTCCGTCACCACGTGATACAATGGAAGAGAACTAAATAACCGTCGAAGAACTGAAAGAAAGAAAGAAAGCATTCGACATGAAAATGGCAGATTAGAATGAGTACACATGCCAGACTGGTGGACTCGAAATAAACATACAAACCAGCAGATTCAGTCAAGACATTGCTAAATTACTTGACTTTATATTAACGTGCTGCGGTGCAGTAATTTAAGAGACAAGACTAGCCAAATAAATCAAGTTGGTCTGATTCTTATGACAACAGTTGAGAGAACAACAGTAACTCACTGTAAATGGGGGTCAGCCGCCGCATATGGTACAATTGGATGATACCAAATCTCACCTGGGAAAAAAATGAGTTAAACAACTGAGCAGCTAACCTAAACTCCACCTCCAAATCTAAATGGTTAAAAACAACAAGATGAAATGTCTGCTACTCAATCAGCCAGGCTATCCAGAAAACTTTGCAGCTCCTTGAGGCCCTCTGCAGATATGCTCCTTTGAACTCGAGGCCTTCCGGTAGTTAGGATTGGGGGTGGCTTATTTTGGAAGCATACTAAAACCACAGCTAGATTGTCACTGCTCTTCCTCTTTAGGGCTTCGTCAATCAGGTCCTTACAGCAGGTGGCTGGATCATTGTGTTCTTGGAGCTTCCGTCGTGCAAAGTCCACTGCATTCTGGCTGCGGAAAACTTCCCAAATTCCATCACAGCCCAATATCAGAAACTCATCCTCCTCCGTTAATCGCATTCTCATCACCTCCGGTTCTGCACTAAGGGGGCCCATGCCATCTGGATCTTTCATTCCATCCATGTGCCAGTCCCCAATAGCACGGGCAACATTAAGCTGTCCATTTAGATAGCCATCATAGACATATCCACCGAGGGATTCAATTCGTTTCCTTTCGCTGCTGCAATCTGGCTTGTGGTCATGAGATAGCTCAATTGCCTTTCCACGGCGACAAAGGACAGCTCGGCAATCTCCAGCATTTGCAACCACCAGATAACTGTACCACATGAAAGCAAAGATCTATTAAGGAATACGAGGAGAGCCCTAACGTGGGGCATTAATAAATAGGAAACGGAAGTCCAAGCACATAAACAATACAATCATGAGATACATGTACGTTTGGACAAGAACGGAGACATACTGTACAGATAAATAATAAGGCTTCTGCATCTGCAAAAAGAAATGACTGTATATACCAAATGAATATTTGAACTCAATCACACTCTTGGTCGTTTAAGAAACTACCTTAAAGACATAACAAGCACTTGTAGATTTTTATTTTTAGAATTATGCCTAAGCAAGTGGTAATACTGTGGTTCAACAAGTTTTTAGCTTGACGACTACCGCCAACAGAAAGATAAAATAAAGAAAGAAAACAATGTTATCTTTCATCAGAATAACACATAGCTCAATGGCTCAAGGATGAACAAGAAAATTCGCAGAAGTCTATTTGAGAACAAACACCATCACATGGTACTCTTAACTGCTGATATGTATAACACGTGCAAAAAAGATATAGGAAAAAGGAGCAGAAGGAAACATTGAACGTTTTGAAGATTAGTAAACATCTATCTTCTCGACAACTGAGCATATGGTTGGTCCAACTCCAGTTAAGCCTAACAAGTGGAAAAAGATAGGAAAAGGTAGCAGAACATAATATGTTACTGACAAATGCAGTTATACCTGCTACCTGAATGTTGTAACATTAAATACCTTCACAAGAATGAAAAATGCAAGCCAATATTAAACTGGCACCTATGCATCTTTATTCTTCCTGGCTACACGCCTAAAAAGTACAGGATGGCAGATAATCAATCACTAGGAGGGAATTGAAAATTTGAAATCTTTCCTACAAACAGGAAGATCTAATCAGAACTCAGTCCTTATAAGGTCATAAAAACCCTTTTTCAGATAAAATTAATCAGAAAAGCCCTTTTCTGCCGCTCACAAATTTTTAACTCCAAAGGGAAAAAAACCTGACCTTCCAACAACTAACGCAGTCAGTGCAGTAGTACCAGAAGCAAGAGAAGAGTTGACAGAGCAGGCCTTTGCAAAAGCGCTATCTGTCTGCAAGAAGGCAGAAGCAACTGCTCTCTCAATCTCGCCTGGGAAATCCTCGTCCTCTAATAGAAATCTAGGTAAATTGCTGCAAGCAAAATCAGCAGCATGCTTTCCACCATGCCCATCAAACACCTATTAAGATTAGGTACTTGGCTAAGTTAGCAACAGATGAGAAGGCAGGGCTGGATAAAAAATAAAGAGAATTGAAGTAAAATCAACATAATACAGTCCCAGTTTGCTGCAGCATGCTGTAGAAAATAATGAAAAGCCAAAGAAAAGAGTTATGTAGAAAATTCCTCAACATACAAGCAGCATACCCCGTAAAAGGCACTTGGTTCTCCAAAAGTCTTACTCCCACAATCTTGCATGAGATTGTCCCAGCAAACATAGGTATCTTCCATTGTTTTTCGGAAGCCTATATCAACCCAAGCCCCAGATCGTACAATTGGGAGGAAATTAGTTTCACAACCTTTAGTGCCTTTCTCAATCTCAACAGTCATATCCAGTAATTTTGTCTTTGTCTGCAACACAGTTTTATTATTAAAAAACTGAACTTAAAAGTAATCTATTTAATATCAAAATTAATCATTATTAGTAAAGTTCAATGAAGTGCAAGCATGGTTGCTCCACAAGCCTTATATCGAACAAAATTTAAAAGTACATTGTAACATCATTATTTGCATTAGTTAGTGAAAATTAAAATTCCTGGTGTGCTCTTCCAGCAAACTATACACATCTTAATCAGTTAATTTCTCCTAATAGAAACAGCCACATGCATGGCATAACTAATAATCAAGATCTTTCTTACTAATAAAAGAGTATAAATTTAGAAAAACACAAAATCATCTGGAAAGCTCTTTTTAATATCACATAAAATACCAAATTGTACTAATCCTTTTCGAGTAACATTTCCATCTAGGACTGTACTAATCATCTGGAACTTGTGTGCATTAGTTCTTAAGAAAGTGCTGCATAACTTGTGTGCTAACAAGATGCTGAATTCCATGTGACATAAGGGAAAATGTGGTTACATTTGAAATTAATATGTTAATATATATATATATATATATATATAAGAAAGTAAAAGAGAAAGAGAGGGGGAAAATGTTATTTCCTTATGTAAGAACTCTGCCAGTCCAACAAAATGGCTACTACATGTGTTGAAATATTCATCATTTAATCGTCAGAGAGATAATACGTGAATTGCACATTTGCATTAGAACTTAGCTCAAGGTGTTAACTGTTAAGGCTTAAAATTTGTCCTTCCAAAACTCAAATTTCAGAAATAGATTGTTTCTCCCAAAGTGTGTTAAGGCAGTAATAAGTATGTATAATTGAATATATATAAATTTTTTTTTTCAAACCAATACAGAACACTTAGCGGTTATCTGATAAACTCTAATTAACAATCAATACTTGGTACCAATAACCAAGCATGATACGCAAAAAATTAAAATAAGATTCAAGCCCCTAGTTTTCATTGGCCTTCATCCACATTCAACTAGCAAAATAAGTATTTCTCAAAGGGTGACAATCAAATGGTGATCTAGTGCTAGTTAAAACCAGCTGAAAGCTTACTATGGCCTATCCCATCCCAAGAAAATAATTACCTACTCTTTTTCATTGCAGCATGGCTTCTCCAGGACTTATTACCTGTGTTTCCTCTAGTACAGCTCAACAGGCATCAAGAAATGAGTACCATCTCTCATAGAACACTATCAAGAGAGTTTCAGACGCCTTCAAGAGAACAAATGGACAGCTAGTTGACAGCAAAAGAAAAAAAAACCTATATCTCATATTTGAATCGTCCTTTAGACAGAAGATACCCTTCTCTCAAAGAATCATCATGACTGCTACACCGAATGAGCCCACACAGGAAGGTGGTATTATTCACATTACCTCTACCAGATAACCTGAAAACATTGCTGGGTCTCCTTCAAGAAATCTAGCTGCTAATGCTTCTATTGTTGATCTTGAATGTAAATTGAACTTATCAGACCAGCTTAGCAAAGCTAGTGTGCTAGCCAATCTTAAGGATCAAAGCTATGATAGATGAGGTGAAGCCACAAGTCTCATCTCTCTATAAAATTTAAGGTTTGATACAACAACAATAACAACCAAGTCTTATTTCACTAGGTGGGTCAGCTATATGGATCCGTCTACGTCATCACGTTCTATTGCCTATTGTATCATCATTTATATTTAAATAAATTTTATCTTGTTTGATTGGTGCTACCTTTTTTTATAGTCTTCTTCCTCGTTTAATGTGCACAATTGTCATAGTTTCACATCGTCTATCTGGATTATTTATTGGTTGTTTAAGTTCATGTCCGTACCATCTTAAACGTATCTCTGAGTTTTTTTTCAATAAGTGCAACCCCAAAAATTCACGGTTTAATCGTATGATTATATTTTGCCTAAAATAATCTACTAAAATAAATCATGCATTTAATTCTTCCCGTTCTTGCAAGCTTCAAATTTTAACTCACTATGACCAGAACATAAAGAAATTTGTGATGCCATATCTCCGTGCTATAGGGTATGTCATAGGGCTGCATAGCAAACATATTTCCCAAAGTACAATTGATTTCTCAATCAGGTTACTAAATTGTAAACAAACATAATAATAGAGAAGTTAACAAAGAGATATAGAAAAAATGCTATGTCCTTAAGAAAAAAAACAATCCAAGACAAAATGATTTAAAAAACAATGTTTAGGGGTATATTTTATTTCCATAAAGAATAAGATTGTCAATAATGCCAGTAGATATCAAAGATGTTAAGGTCAAATATGTTAATTGTTTAATGGTCAAATATGTTAATTGTTAAATGATGATGTGTTAAAGTTATTGTTAGATAATAGATACTATACAAAAAAAGAAATCATACTTTTAGTTGTGAACACAAAATCCTTGATATCTTTGCATAAGTAATTTGATTGAATCAACATTACTAATCAAAAAACAATGCTAATGGAAATCATGCTTACTTTTAGTTGTGAGCACAAAATACTTGATATCTTTAGATAAGTATTTTGATTGAATCAACATTGCTAATGGGTAAATAAAAAAAACATTTTAAAGTGGTTGACCAATAAATGCGCCTACAAAACATAATGGCAACAATAAAATTTTATATAGTGTGTACTGAATGAATATAAACAAAATACAAACATCCATTAATATTTCTGAAAATTAAAATAATTAAGAAAGATGAAACTCTCAGGATAACTAAGATAGAATAGAAATTTGTTCTTATTGAGTGATTAAGATCTTTTAAAAGAGGAAATTTTGCTAGAGATAGTTCAAACTTGTCAAAATATAGAATACATGTACTTCCTTAAGTCTGCAGTCTGTTAGTAATATATTAACATGATCAATGTAATTTTCTAATCATATTATTTGCATGTATCTAACAGTGCAAGTCATTAATTTAGTTCTTTACTTCTACATGATTATGTCTTATCAATGTATCAAGAGCTAACAGCTATGCAATAGACACTCACAAATGGCCTGTACCACCACACTCTATTTGTACCTAGACAGCTTCCATTCAATGGCCATTTTCTATTAAAAAAAAAACCCTATCCTCACAGTCATTAAAAACTTATACACATTCACAACCCAACTTAAAATGTTATTATGGTTTTCACAATCTTGAAACTGGCCAGAAATAGCATGTGACAAGACTATGCTAATTATAATTCTAGCAATGAAGCAACTAACGGAGGAAAACATCAAACTAAGATGCAACAAACAGCAACTTTGATATTTCATTGATAAGTTATATATTAAACAATGCAAATTTAAGTCCGCAGCCTTCCTAGATCAAGAGCCATTAGCGTCATTTCATAAATGCACATCAGTATATTCTTATATGAATACACCCACGCCTTAAATATATAATGAGATAAAGGAATTCACAGCAAGTTACTTTTACAAATAATAGTTCGACAGAAAAGGAAAACCACACATCTATTGCAGTTTGATGACAAAACGACTAAAATAGTAAACTGCCCCAAACTTAGAGACTGCTACAAAGAGGGAAAACCCTAAAATTATTTCAAGAAAACTCAGACACAGAAGAACAGAATACTAACTGTCGCCAGATCTGATACCCATAATCAATGGGAAAAAAAACCTAAGTTTGAACAGGCAACCGACAAGGTGTCCACATCAAATTCATACCAGCGTATCCAAACCACAAGATAAATAACGAAGAATTAAAATTTCAACAATGGATAAAGACAAGAAGATTCTATGATAAAGTGATAAAACCTAATATCAACGGACACCAATTTTAGTAAAGTTTAAGACAGTTCACAGGTTACATGGTTTCCACATTGCAAACACTCAAGCAAAGGAAACAAAAAAAAAAAAGTAAAGAACGCTGCTGAAATCTTACGAACGACTCGTGACGAACAAGAGCAGCCTTGCGTTGTGTCCCGGTGAAGCATTGCTGATGCGGTCCTGCAAAAGGATTCGGCGGCCGGCCGTCGCTTGGCCCTCCATTATCTCCTACACCACCACAGCCACCTCCGAAGTTTCCCTCCATTTTCACATCCCACCTCTTCCTCGTAATCAGCTCCGGAAAGTAGTCCCGAACCAGATTGCAAATCCAAAGAAACGAAGGAACAAGAAACGCCAAAGTCGATCGGCAGCGAATAAAAAAACGTGAGCTGAGAAACCCACGAAAGTAGCGTCTGATCGGTGATCGCTTCGCCGCCACGCCGCCTGGCTCGATCCCCACGGAAAAAGCTAGAAGAACAGAAGGGTCTTCCTAGGGTTTGCCGTTTACTTCTGCAAACGAGCACGGCAAAGGTCGGGCAGACATGGGCGGTGCACTTTGGTTATCGTGAACAAAAATGGTTCAGCGACTGCGCGAGGAACCGTGCGTGCAATTCAGCGATCTGGAACCAGGTTAATCGATCTGACGGTTCACAGTGATTGATATCTTCAGGGGCTCTTGCTGGATCGACACGCGTCCACCTTTGAAGCAGCCCATTGTTCTAGTTCGGGGCCACGTGGCTGATGCGTTGGGCGACGTATCTGACACTCCAATCGCGTAAAGGCATTTCCAGGAGGCTTTATTGTGACCGCCAGATCAATAATAGACGGAAAAGATTAAGATTGTGTGAGTTAGTGCGACGCACGTCGTGGGAGGGCACTGTCCATTAATTTACACTATTCATACTTTTTTAGTACTATCGATCTATCATTATATTAAAAAATCTCTTTTATTATTAAAAATAAATTAATAATATTTCTAAAATTATAGGAGTAAAATAGAAAGGTAAATTACATGGCCAATTTATAATTGGCCGTCAAGTAATTAAATGATAAAAGTAATTTTCATCTAAAAAAATATACGTCCGTAGGGCATTAGTCCTGTCCCATTATAGCAATAATAACTTTTATATATATATATATATATATAATCATTTTAAAAAAAAAAAAAAAAATTCTAGCTCAATTCTACGGATTATGCAAACCAAAGACATTTTGAATTAAATAATAGAAAGTACTTGTCATAATGCGATAATTAGCGGGAGTCATACTCGAAACTCAAATAATAAAACTGATGCTCAATTTCTAGGCTGATTGTAGCTCAAATTTATGAGAGAAAACTATAACAAAATAAACATATTATTAGATCAATTCTTACTCCTTAGTGGAGTAAATGTAAAAAAAAACCTCTGTCAACTTGATCAGAAGGAAATTGAATATCGGTGTTAGGCTTGCTAGAATTTTACTTGTAAATTCTGGAATTTAATTCCTCTTTTTTATTGCGATTAACAATTGGATAAATACTTTAAATTAGATGTTTATATTTGACTTAATATGTCTCACTATAGGAAAGAAATTTCAGATTTTTCTCAGAGTCGACGTCAATGGTGGATCTGATCTCACTCGAAATTGATACAAGGTTTGATCTAGCCTCGCGTCGAGCTTGATTGGCACAAGGCTAAGGCTAGGCCGCCCTGAATCGACTTGAATTGCTACACATAAGTCAATTACATTGTCATATTGTATTAGGCATGACCAAAGTCATGTTGAGTTGAGCTACAGCAACGAGCAGCTTGCTTGTTTTACGGCTCTAATTTAATATTGCAAAAACCCTTTCCTACATTCATTGGTCACCATAGTTTGTATCGAGGGCACGAGGATATAAACTATAGTTATATCGACACATACAAGACGACATTATTAACTATAATTTTATTAACCGTCGTATATTTCTATAAATGATAGATATTAAATGAGATATGGGATGGTTTCTTTCATTTACGTATGTATTTGTTTTTGTTAAATAGAAAAAGGAAAAATACTACAAAATATAAAAATTGGTAAATTAGACACATACATATAGGTAATATTGTTTAAAAAAAAAAAGAATGATTGTCCG
>JBAMIB010021449.1:0-16595 GCA_037177415.1 Kaempferia rotunda
GGACTTTACCTGCTGTACCTGTCTCCTGCAAACTCACAGTGCATATCAGAACAGCAATAAACCTAACTTAAACCTTTGTCCAAATATCAAAACCTAGGACACACAAATTGCTCCAATAATCTCTCCCTTTTTTATGTTTGACAACCCAGTTTAAGTTAGAGAAACATATAGCATAAATAAGCACGAAGATAAATAAATTATCTACTCATGCATCAATCATGGAACTTAACTTTAGGCTCCCCTTTATCTAAGTTTCCTCTTGAGTTAAGATTTTTCTTATAAAAAAATATTAATTTTCCACTTAAATCCAACAGGTGGCACTGTCCATGTCATTTTCTACCGTTCTCACAATAATGACCGGGTTTTCACATTTTGCGGTTCTCACAATAATGACTGCGTTGTCCACGTTCTCCGTTTTGATTTATCTAGGAGTCTAAAAACTAAGTCAGGGTCAAGAGTAGACCTCAGCGGCAAAAGTACAACTTCTTTATTTTTTGCCTGCTACTTTGGCCATATTGTTGATTTCTTTATCCACATAACTATTATTGATTAGCCCCGACATTATAAAATCACGATAACTTAGCTACTAAATAATAGAGAAAATTTCCCTACAATTTTATTTGATTATTATTATTTTTATTAGAAGGAGAAAATAATATTTTAGAAAATAAATCTGTTTGTAAATAAATACAAAAATGAAAATATCTGTTATATTTTTTTTCAAAGGTAAATAAATTGCCGAATATTTATTTTCAGTTATTTCTATTTTTTTTAAAAGAAAAATTCAGGTACTTATTCCGATTGCCACATGGCATCTCATTGCATGCGTCACGTGGGAGCCAAGCGAGCCTATTTAAACTGCTCGAGCATTATCGAAGAGTTCGTAGCAGAAGACAACGAATAAGCAAACTCCCCGCTTCTCGCTCCCAATCCGTCGCCTTATTAATCTCTTATTAATCTCCCTCCGTAGCAGAACACTCGAGAAAACCCTAGCAGAAACCTCTGCCCAAGGGTTCCTCTCTGTCTTTGCGGCTGCGCAATCAGAAACCTCCGCCCATCCTCTGTCTTTGACGCCAGGTTAGTCTTGATCTCCGTGCTTGTGCGCCATTGACGCCGCAATCTCTATCTCCGTGTTTGTCCAGGAATGCATTGTAATCTGTGTGCCGTTCTTAAAGTTTTCATGTTTTTCTGCAGTTCCTTTGTGTTCTGTAGTTCTTTGTCTTGGAACCATTGGATATCCAAGCATCGGGTTTAGTACGAGAATAGACGTCCGCTTTTCCTTTTCTTGTTGCGATTCTGGGCTTGTTGTTGTTTTGGATCTGTGCTATAGCTGGCGCGGTTAGCTAATTCCGTTGTTGTTTGTCTTCCTCCTCGCCTCCGTTGTCTCGCATCGCGTTATCAGAGCTAACTGTGTTCTCTGATCGGTTGGAGCATTGGCTTGCGAAGCCGGTGTTCTTGTCTAGGTGAATATCGTGGTAATCTGTAGGGTGTTATTCCTCCTTCTATTCTTCTTGTTCTACGAGTCATCCTAATCCTTCCATTTTTACAAAGTAGGGCAGCCAGTGTTTGAGGAGAGTTTTAACTGGAAACGATTAGTTTTTCATCTCACTGTTTGGCCCACATTTTGGAAAGTCAGCAAGGGGTTTGGAATTTAATGGTGGTATATCTTTGCAATCGGAATTCTCCAAATTTTTGTTTTATTTGACTGGGGAAGCAACATTAATTGAAATTTGCAAGCCACGAAGCTGCCGTGTCAAGTCTTTTTGGGGTCAATTGTCAATGCCTTCTGGGTTAGAAGTATAATCCTATCCTTATTTGTGAAGGGTGATTTTGATAAGTAAGGGTTCCAACCTAGGCCGTTCTTAGAGAATTGATTAAGTGAATGGCTTCCTTGAATTTCTGTTTGGCATGATGTTTCTGTTTTTTTTTTTAGTTTGCTGTGTATTTATTTTGCAATTTTGAGCTTATAAGAATAAGTTGTAGTTTTTATTTATTTATCTACTTATTTGTTCTCGAATCATATTGTGACATTACTTTTATTATGTTTATGCTATATTATCATATCTGCCCATTGATGATGCTATGTGAGGAGATGTTGCAAGCCTTGTCTAGCGTCTCCATAACATACTCTAACAGCTGCCACATGGTGCCAATGGAATTGGCTTGATGCATTGATTAGTGGATGATCTGAAATATTTGTTTTCGGAATTCTCCAGGTTGGATACATCTGCTTTGTAATGGCTCATTCTAAAGCTTCTTTTCAACCCACTTGTCCATCAATTCAGCACTGCTCAGATTGGGCTAGAATTTATTTGAAGTATTGCCTTTGTAGTGCTAAGGATGGTGTAGCTATATTTCTTGGAATTGTAAGTATTATCAGTTGGGGAATTGCTGAGGTTCCTCAAATCCACACAAATTTCCGTGAAAAATCTATTGAAGGTCTTTCAGTTGCTTTTCTGATGACATGGGTTCTTGGGTAAGTATTTCTTTTTCATTGCGATATATTATTTACTTTGGACGTATTTATTTTACAGTGTAATATCTGATTTGCTTATATATCATGCATATTTAATTCTTTTTATTTGTGTATCCATTCAACAAACTTGAGAGATGCACAATGTTTTATTCAAATTTTGTTAAACCTGGATACTCTCTCTCTCTCTCTCTCTCTCTCTGTTGAGTTTGCCTTACATAATCTAGTAGATGAGAGTGTCACTTGCTTTGTGATTGCCAGTGTAATAAAATTTCGTTGTGCTTGGATTTATCCAATTTAGTGGGATAAGGATACGAATTGTCTATGTTAATTTGGGCTCGAAATAAGAAAACGGTGTGACTCATATTTACAAGCATCATATAATGTGACACTGGATTCCTCGTGCACATGCAGCCTGACTCTTAAATGATGAGAAGTTTTAGGGAAGGAGTTGTGGGGAAAAAAGGCCCAGATAAATGCTGTATTCAATCTTTTTCGGAAACTTTCAGTATTTCAAATGAGGGGAAAACACAGTTTCAAACAGAATCCCAATTTGTCAATTTATTTCATCACTAAGCACTGTTAAATGTAGGCCATTAATATTTCAGTTTGGTATAGTCACAACAGCATGTGCTGTAGATTGACACTGCTTTATGAAAGAAGAGATGAATGTTAAACATGATGAAGCACAAATAATATTGTAATTTTTAAATGTTTTGCAGCATCACCAATTTTGTTGTGGCTTTGTCCTCATTGTTTTATTTGGAATATAAGCACGAGAGTTTCCCCTTTGCATTTCCCTTTCATATTTTCTTTCTTGTAGGTTTGTTAAGGGGTTTGTGTGTTTGCAGGGATTTGTTTAACCTCATTGGCTGCATTCTGGAGCCTGCTACTGTAAGTGTAATTTCATATTTATGCAACTTTTAAGTATTATTCTGGGGAAATTATGCCTAGTTATTATTTTTGCTATTCAATTCAGACCTTTGTTAGAACCTCTGTCTGTCTATTCTCTGATACTTGATAAAATAGCACCTTCATACAATCAACTCAACATGATTAAAAAGCAGTTCATGTAGCTGCTGCATATGCAGTGTTTCGCTTATCATATGAATGAACTCTTTTGTTCTTTAAATTGGCTTCAGCCTTCTGTATATGAAACTACTTTTCTATGTTTAACTCAAGGTCATATCTTTAGGAATAGGATAAAAGGGGAAAAGATTGTCCTAGTTTTAGATTTAATTTAATCGAGCCATACCTAATCAATAAAAGGGGATAGAAAGTGATTCCTCAAAAAATATATTTGTCTAAGGAAATACTTTTTATTAAGCCTAGAAATTAGTTTTCTGTATGTCATAAATATTAATAAATGTTAGAAATTTGGATTTGATTGTATTATTTAGTCAATTATGTGTGGTAAATTTAAATGTTTTATATATGTCAATCAACCTTCATCTCAATTAAAGACTGCATGTAGAAGTAAATGGGCTTACTTGATTGCAAACAACTACCATGTAAACTTTGGCATAACTTTTAATTGCACAAATGCACATACCTCTATTTTTCTCTATTTCTAAGCTATGCATTGTCTAAACAAAAATATTCCAGTTGCAATTCTTTTACCTTTGCTTTCGCTTCTTTGCACTTGAGCTTCTCAACGTCAATCTGCTGTTGGTTTAACTTCTGTTAAGTCCTTGTAGATGTCACATAAAAAAACAAAATTTTTTCTATCATCAACATGCAAACTATGACAAAAGGTTTCCATCGGTGTAGCCCTTCATCTTCTACATTATTCTGCTCCCATTGTTAACCCAGATGTGACATTGAACTTTGACAAAGGTGCACACATACCTTAAATTTTGGTTTCCGAAAAAGCCTACCAAATCATGAACTCTAGTTTTTTGGCCTGACAAATTCATTGTACTGAATTGTGGAAACGCTATGTAGGATCAAAAGATCCTAAATTTTATGAAAATTGCTTTAAAGTGTTCTATTTGACATTTATTGATTACCATATGTATAAATTTTCATTATCTTATATCATTTGTGAAGGTTTAGAACATTGAATCTTATTGTAATGAAGTATAATTGGATTTTTCATATATTAAGTAAATATCATTGCAGCATAATCATTACGTTGCATGTTTATAAAGTAGGTAATAAGCTTTATAGTATAGGTTACAAAAAAATTCCTTATATTTGAAAATTAAAAAGAATATTTAAATAGTCTAAAGTTTTCTTTGATGATATCGTGATATAGTATGGAAAAATATTCATTTTTGTTTAATTTCAAGCTTTACTAAATAAATATATTTGATTAAGTTAATGCTGTGAAGCTCTAGATTGCCAAAGAAATCCTAACTCAATTATAGTTGTACCTAGGAGTTGGGTGTCTAAGCAAATTTAGTTAGTTGGATGACGAGGTGCCAAGTGAAGAATCGCAATTTTGATAACCATGTGGCTATTTGCACATGGTCACTTCTTACCATATATGGTGTCATTTAAATTTGATGGAAGTCGTATGTAATTTTTCAGAATTGCTAAATTTCACCTTTTTTTTTCTTACAGTTGCCAACACAATTCTACACGGCACTGGTGAGATTATCAACTTTAAATTCTTTTAGTTATTATCCATCCTTATTGCTTATATTTCTGATTTATTGGTATATTCAGTTGTACACAGCTACTACACTGCTTCTGACGGGACAGACTATTTATTATGGTCACATTTATCACAGACAGAGAGTAAACAAAAACATGATACCTAGTAAGGTAAGAGATCGATCTGCTATTCAGTTATCCAACAAATATATTAGTAATTTCATAGCATTTTATGTGTGTTATAGGGTTGCTTCTCTACCTTTGCCTTAGTTTAATCTTGCATCATATGCCATATATATATATATATTTTGACTTGGTTCATCAGTCATGTTTAGATTAAAATGTTTGAGAAGCTTGGCTTGATTCACCCTGCTGGAGGTTAATCAAGATATCACATGGTCGTTCTTAGCTATCACAATTTAATATTAGAGCAATAGATACATTACAACTTCAATGGTAAATACTGCAATCACTAAAACCAAAGTTGCATAAACACCAGCAGGTGTTGAAACTAGCGTAAATAGAGGAAGGATTGTCAACCAAAAATGCCAATTGGAATCTGACAACATTATAATATACGTAGGTAAAAGAATTAAATACCGTAACATCTTATGTTTGTCTCTAAGATGTGTCAAACCCTTATCTCAAACATCCATCTACAACTATTAGGGGGGTGGGTGGGGGTGGCTGATGCTCAACATGTTAAGTTGGGTTGATCACCTAAAATCATTTTGAAGGGGTTGCTTCAGTTGATGATTGAAGTTCTTTCTTAAACTAGGGGTTCCTTGGGTTTAATATCGGATCTCTAGTTTCTCGTTAAAGTCAACCGTCTAAAAGGTTACAACCCCATAGTGGTTCATAATGACACATGCAATATACCATTAGGCATTGGTGCACTAACTGTCATTGGAATAGCACACTCGATCACCAATTAAGTTTTATGTGACTTTAACTAACGATTTGAAATTTTTTTGGCCCTTAACCTTTAAATGTGGTTACAGTTTCATGATTACAGTTTAATCCATGATTTACGATTGTTCAAGATTATTATTTATATTTCATTTTTTAAAGATAATTAAAAATTTATAAATGTGGAAAATTTGAAATTAAAATGGAATAAACTTTTTAAAATTATCTATATATCCACTTAGGGTATAAGGTAATTAATGCCGACGCAGTTTGTTAGTTTCTTCAATTACATGGACTTTAAGACCGTAGTCGTTCATGACATTGCGCCTTAAGAGCATCAATTTTTCACTTTTGCTACGGTCGTGAATGGCATTACATAATCGTCCATGGCATCTAGGGCTGTAAATAAGGTAAGCCGAGCCAAACGTTGTGGTGTTTAAGCTTATTTGATAAGGTAACCGAGCCAAGCCAAGCCGAGCCCAAAATGAACCAAACCATTGAAATAATTGTTCAAGCTTGACTTGGTTCATTTTTTAATTTTTATGAGTTTGAGCTTGATTCGTTTAGATGTTATGGAGCTCTCAATTTAACCTTGTTTGATTATTTGAAACTTTTAGTTTGGTTGGTTATTAAGCTTTATAATACAAACTTATTTATTCATTTTGAAACATTTTTTTTATTTAGCATGTTGATAAAAATTTTTTTGATAAACATTGTTCACGAACATATTCATGAATGTTGTTCGCGAACATGTTCATGAATATTAATGAGCTAAACACTGTGTTCAAGCTTGTTTGTTTAATTTAATGAGTTATTTAAGATTGTTCATTTAGTTGATCTTGTATACATTGAATAAACATAAATAGGGTCTTACCATGCCAAACACCAAACTTGTCATGAACATTTGGTTCATTTGCAACCCTAAATTAACACCATTCACTCCTTGCATTCACAACTGTAGCAGTTGTGAGTGAGTGAGAGAGAGAATCTTTTGAGTGTCTTTGTTCGTTTTTTGATAGCTTGGTTGCTTGAATGAGTTGAAACTCTTCCGGTTGCTTAAGTAGCTTCAATAGTTGTTTCATAGGCGTTTGAGTCCTGGACTTATGTCATTAGTCGCTGGTCCCCAAGAGAATGATAGGTTCATTTGCCTATTTATTGCGCCCCAACAGAATGACACATTGCATGAACTACTTAAATAACTAATTTCTATGAGTCCTGAACTTGAAACCATATTAGAGAAGGCAATGCTATGAACATATTCGGCTACTGTTTGGTTTAATTCTGTTCTGGTATTTTTTTTATATAACATTAATATTATTATATTTTAGCTTGATGAGACATATATATCATATAAGTTATATTTTTTTAATCAATTTTGTATATTTGATGATAGTCTTTACTTGTCTATAATTTTATTATTGAACAACTTATATCTCTTGGCAAATTATTATTGAAATATATCATACAAGTCAAATATTCTCTATAAACTGAATAAATTAGGTGTTGAATGGATAAAAAATAGAATAATACCACAGATTTATGAGATTAATAAATTTAATGAGTTAAAGGTAGAGTAGTTCTATATTAGAAAATTCAAGGTAAATAGGTTGAACAATTAACTTAAATAGAAAGGTGGAATAATCCCACATTGAAAAATTTGAAGCAAATGAGTTGATTTATGTTAACCCAAAATATTAATATCATTAAAATGTTATAAATATTATTAAATAAAACGTTCAAATTGAAAAAAAAAACAATTTAAAAATTATCCTTAAAAAAATACTAATGAATTGGTGGTTCAAATCGCTAGTTCGTCGGTTCACTTGAGGCCTGATCCATAACCAGTCTGTTAAGAGATGGGCCAATTATTATTCACCCATGAGGAATCCCTCAGCTGCTAGACTGAGCATTTAGGGCTGCTCACCAGCTGGGGTTCTCTACAGGTCAGAATTGAAACGGTAAAAAGTCATTTGATTGCCAAAGGAAAGAATGTTAGAGCTCAAGAAGATTGAATCTCTATTTAAATTGATCTGTTTGCGTTCATTGAGGAGATAATAGTGGAACTCATGGGAAGGAGGAGTTGGCTTGCAAATTCTGAAGGAGAAGACAAGGAATCATGGCTGAGAAGAGAGTTTGCAAGTTGATAGAAGAGGGGATGAGCTTCTGCAAGGCAAGAATAGGAGTCAGCTAGGTCTCCTACTAACCATATTAGAACCCAATTCTCCACTGAACTAACTTGGTTTACTATGTTCAGCTCAATGATAGCTAACTTGAACTCCTATTAGGATTTATTGGATCAAGCCCAAAACAAACTCAACTTGATTCCCACCTAACCACAACCTCAAGGGGAGCCAAACAAACCTCAAATTGAACCACAAGCAAATCCAATTACATCAAAAACAGTCCATATGCTTAATGATTCAGCTTTAAATCAACTGATTCAACATGAATTTATCTATTATTCTCTAGTTCACCACAATCATAAATGCTTGCTATTAAAACTGAAAAAAGAAACTCCTAATTAAAGTTTTGGGAAACTTGACATATTTAGCTTCACTTGCAGAATCAAAATCTTGTTCAGGATAGTGAAAGTCTTTTAAGCGATGGAGAGAAAACAAATGTTGGTTGCCATGAAGCAAATGTTACAAGTCTCTCTGAGGAAAATAACTTACAAAGTTCACCAATTCCTGTTACTGGACAATTACATCCTGGTGATTCCAATGGAAGAGACTTCTACTTCATGTAAGTTCCTCATCTTTTCTATATTCTTTCTTATATGAACCTTTTTGCATGGTCAGATTATACTTTGAGCTATGAAGTTTGTGAATTGTTACTTCAAGATGTTTGGAGATGCCAGTGCTACTATGTTAGTAAATCAACAGACCCTTGTTTGGTTACCTAAAGAAGTTTTTTACGGGCAACCCGGTATCTTCTCAAATACTTTTGGTAGGTTGTCCCCCCGGGATGGAGAGTTGGCTAGTGCATGGTAGTGTTGCCACCATGAGGTCTGGTGTTCAAATCCCGGCTAGTAGCCAGGTGCCTACCCTCCCCATATGCTATTCAACTGTCCAAGACTAGTAGCCACCCATGATTTACCTCTTCTGTGTTGGCCTAGGGAAAGGTTGGAGGAGGCATTAGGGCGAGCGAATCGCCTTTTACCACCAAGTACTTTTGGGTTGTTAACATGAATTGCCAGTACGCATTAAGTGTCCATAAGTGAATAACTAGATTGACACATTTTGTTTCAATCTTCTGTCATTGTCTTTTCCATGTGTGCTGGTGGGTTTGTATAGTTTGAACAGGAGACAACACAGTTTTTGGATAATTAAATACCATGCTAACATTTAAATCTTGAGGTTCTGGTGTTTATTCTATTATGTATTCCTAATTTTTGTAGCACGTGTTAGTTTTAGATGTTACCATTTTAATGATGCCAGGTCAGCTCGATCTTTATCGAAGAGCCCCGTGCCTACTTTTGGCACTTGGTTAGCATATTCACATGAGAACGGAATACCATATCACTTCAATGATGGTCAGCATGATCAGCAATTTGCAGCAAGAGAGCCTTTGCTTTCATGTCAGTCTGCTCCTACCAAATTGAGTACTAAAAATATACTTTCTGTGGTATGCACGAAAGACTCACATTGAGAATCTTATTTGCTTTATCTAACATGATAGTATAAGTTTCATACAGCAAGTCATTCTTTGTATTCAGGCTCCTTCAGCTATTCTTTCTATTTGTATCTGTGTTTACCATCTTTGCTCCCATGATAGTACTGAACCACATGGGATGGTTCTACAAGTTGGCCGCAAGTTGTTACAGGTAATTCTTAATTGGTACTTGAATAACTTTTAACGGATGTATGTTTCTCATTCCCTTGTGCATATGATGCCTTTTAGTTCTTTTAAAAGATCCTACTTAAAACTAATCATAGGATGACCTTCGAGGTGATGAAAGTAGTGGAGCAGGCACCTTGTTTGGTTGGATGATGGCAGCTATTTATGTGGGAGGAAGACTACCTCAGATTTGCTTAAATGTGAGAGTTGTATTGATATTTTTCATACTTAGAATTCTGCAAAATGGCTTTTCATTTTTCTTCAAATTAACATGGTAAAAGGATTAGGAAGTAGGATTTAGGAGATATGGTGAGATTCATTCTTCAGATTAACATGGTTTTTCTTATTAAAATGAACTGTCTGACTTCTCGTTTTGTCATTGCAGATTAAAAGGGGCAATGCCCAGGTATGTTTTACTCAGATATGCCTGTGTTTTCAACCTAATAAACCTCATAAGTGGTGATATCAATATTTATTCAAATGTTTGGATCACTAATTTCATGTTACATATACTCATTGTCCTTAGAATTTTAGTTGGACTTTTCTCTTATGCAGGGACTCAACCCATTGATGTTTGTTTTTGCATTGGTTGGAAATATAACCTATGTGGGAAGGTACCATTCTTTTATTGAATGTTTAAGTCTCTTAGGTTTACTAAGTATGTGGTGTAGTGGGTCTATTCCCATGTTGGCACTCCTAGTTCAGGGCCTTATAATAAATATATATACAATGTGTGTTTTTACATAAACAAACTAAATGTAATAAAATATTTCTTATCCTCTAATTCCACTCTTCTAGGTTATGGATTTATCATGAGCCGTTTGCGTTTTCTTATCAAAAGCAAAGAAAAGAAAATAATATTTTATATCGAAATTCTAGAAATGTAGTATTAAAAAACCTGATGATGTGTGAGAATTTTGGTTTGTTTCATGGCACCCACCCCTTTTTGATATGCTTCCATCATCCATGCAGTATACTTGTGAAAAGTTTGGCTTGGTCTGCAATCAAACCTAACCTTCCATGGATAGTTGATGCTGGAGGATGTGCTATACTGGATGCTTTTGTATCCTTTATTTGTGCTGATGTTTCCTTCTTTTTTTTTAAAATATTAGTTAGCGAGTTCTCAAATAGTTTTGATTATTTGTGAGCTTTGACTGTTATAGATTATCATCCAATTTGTCTACTTTAGACTTCGACAATCCCACAAGTCTGCATCAAACAATAATCAAGTTTAATGGAGAAAGAGTACATGCATAAATATCAGCAGCAAAATTCTTTGCAGGTATGTTCTTGTTCCTTCCGTTGTATATCATGTTGTCAGAATACAATTTGTCTTCAAGGAAGGTATAAAAATTTTATATAATTCCGGTTAGAAATCTGACTTGTGGAACAGTAGTATCTTCCTTTGTAACTGAAAAATTTATTTCAATTTTATGGGAATCCCCAGATGCTGCAGGAGCTATTTTACCGTGGGATAGTTATCATCTACCTTCTACATATGATCCGGGAGACGACCAACTTCTCATGCTACAATCTTTTTAGATTCAAAATTTTGGTGTCCTTGTGGCTATATCGCCCTCAACGGTTACTACAACGTTCTCTAATTTTGGAATCCATTTTTTCTTTTTTTGTGCTGCATCTTACGTTATATATCTATTGGGAATTTTGATAATTGCTGTACTGAGGTTGGCAACAACGTTTGTAGATTTAGCTGGCTAACCCAGTGGCCAATTTTGGTCCAGCCAATTGAGACTGGTAAAATCCTGGTCTAATCAAAATTTTGTCGGTTCATTTTGAGCTCTGGTAGAAAAAAAAATTCTTATATTACTTACCTTTTGTTCTTCCTGACAATTATGCCACTTCTCATTCATATATTCCTCCTAAAGATCATGTTGTTTCTTAGTAGTTCGATGTGGGCTATTGGTGCTTGCATGCTGTCCATTGGGAGAATAGTTTTCAACTTTTTGTCACTTGAAAATTCTTCATTCGTACTTGATTCTCTCTCAGGCAAGTATTTATGTTCTCTTAGATATTTGTACATGATGGCAAAATTACCGTATTGCAATTCTATAGTCACGGATGGATATTAATCGTGAAAATAGTCTTTTGCAATGCAAGTAAGAAGGTGTATAATAGATTTTTTTGACCTTGTATATTATAATTTTAATGAGTTGGTGGTGAAAGTTTGAAGGCCCACCGCCGGAGAGAGGTGGCTGGTAATCACTAGATGATTTGTAGGAAAATAATTTCTTGCCTTTTTGAACTGGCCATTTTGCCATTGTTAACACTGTTAAAATGCTTCTAGACCAAAACTTACGTTGAGCATCTGACTAAGTTCCCATCTGACCAAAACTTACTTGAGTATCTTGGGCGTTATGACCACTGCTAAGTTTATTTGATAAGGAAACTGAGTAAGTAGTCTAAATTCGATCATTGATTCGGTTGTTTAAGTTTAGTTTGATTTCATTGAGTTTGAGCTTAATTTGAGAATGTTTGATTTAGATTTATTTAAATGTTATTGGTTTTCAATAAGTTTGTTTAACTTGTTTGATTGGTTAGAAAGTTTGTTGATGTATATAATTCAAAATTTTATCCGTCGATATTGTTGTTGCCATGCTGGTCACCATACTTTATGATAATATAGTATAAAAATTAATTAAAAGTATGTGAATTGAAGTATATATATTAATGAGGATAAAGAAAATAAAAAAATAATTAAAAGAGAATGAAATTGAAACTATGAAAATAAGAATTATAGAGTATAATGACTTGTTTTTTTGGGATAATAAGATGGGGTGAATTGCTTTGAAATAAAAAATATAATTTTTTTTTAATTTTCTTGTTTAGCAAAGATAAAGATAAGTGAAACAGTTAGCATTAATAACATAAAATAAAAAAGAAAAATAAAGAAAAATGATTTATTTAGTTTGCAATAAGATAGATTGTTAATCTAAGATAAGTAAAATGTATTATTGAAAACTCCACATAAGTTGGAGGTGAAGTCCCGTGCAAGACGTTAACAACTCAAATAAAACGACCAAATAAAGTACGAATTCAAGTATAGAAGTTGTTAAAATCAAAAGGACCAATACTTTATTTATAGTCCAATAGTTGAATTTATCATTTTACTGATGTGGTTAGAGCTGTCAGACGGGTCAACCCGTGGCAGGGCGGGTTAGCCCATGGTGGGCCGGCTATTTGGCGGGGTGGGGCGGGCTGACATCTTGGCGGGTTGAGAAATCCCCAACTCAATCTAAGGCAGGTTACAGGTTAGGCGGGTCAACCCGCGGACCGATCAAAAATTAAAAAAATAATTAAAAATAATTTTATATTTTTAACATTTTACTTAGAAAAGGTTTCATCTATCAAATGTATATAGAAATAGGTATAAATGGACACAAATAAATATTAATATTGAATAAAAAGTAATATTTTTATTTTAAAATCATAATAAAAAAATATAATAAATTGATAAAAAAACTTGGATTACATGTGTTCCTCAACCCGTGGGCCAACCCAACCCGTCGCGGGCTTAGGTGGGTCGACCCATGGCGGACTTGGGTTGATAAAATTTCAATCCAACCCACTTAAATTGTTTGGCGGATTGGGCTAATCCGACGTGTTCAACCCAAATTGATAGCTCTAGATGTGGTCATCCTGGGTGCACGGGTGCTCTATTTATAGCTTATTGGCTGAACTTATCAGTTTTGATGATGTGGCTCCCAAACTGACCCAATCGTTCTAGTTTAAGCCATGTCAAGCACGGTCCCCGGCGTACCATGACACGCTATGGCCAACCATATTCAGTGCGAAGCAAGAGGCCTCTAAGTCTAACCCTACCTAAGTCACTGTGCAATGCACAATAGCAAAAAGTACATGCATGAGCAGGCATTTTTGTTACGTATGTTAATTATAAAATTTAATGAGTATCGACAGTCTCACTTTTTCAGCAAATCAGTTGCAACCCAATTAATTAGGAGATGAAACTTACGCATCACAAAAGAGAACAAAATGGAGGAATATTCTGTGAGGTCATACAAGATTGATCATGGTAGAATTTGGCCTAAACTTGCTCTGCAGTTGTACATCTTAAATAGAGTGCGGAATTAAATTTTCAATCGTTAGGAAAGTGCATTTATTCAAGATGTCTAAGCACTTGATAGCGTCTAATGGATAGCCAATCCATCAGTTAACTTACACAAGGCATGAATATGCAAGGGCCTTCTCTTCTGACAACTCTTCAGCAGTTGCATCCAACTTCTTCCTTGAGAATTCGTCGATTGAAAGCCCTGACAGGATAATCAAGTAGAAGCATCAATCACAAATTATCACTTCTTTTAGTCTTGGTAATACCAGAATCACAATAACTGTCAACGTTCGACTTCAATCTAGTAACTCTAGTAGCACGTTTCTACACAAAAAACGGTAATAGTAGTTGAAGACTGGGAAATAAAAAGGTATGTTCCAAGAAATGAAAAATCATGAATTCAAATGAGAAAATTGCCAATGCGAAAGAAGATCGCTTCTAGTTATCCCTTGCATTACCATCATGTGGATCTATCACTGTCCAAACATTGTACAAGAGTACTATCGCTGCTCATTAATGTCTACCCATTATTGTTGTAGATGAATTGTGCACATCTCAGAAGGCTCATTAAGAGCCTATTCCTAGTTTTCTCAACTATTTTGCCCTTTTTCTCACGAATGCAAACACAAACTGCCAATTAAGCCCAAACAGGGGTTGTAAATGGACAAAATATTTGTGAACAACCTCTATACTCAAGGCTCATTTATCATATTATTTCTTTATTTTTGATTCAAAAATAGAGTATATATTTATGACACTCTTTGTATAGATTATTTTTGATATATTATAAATTTTAATGTTGCATTTTATTTCAAAAATAAATAATTAAATAATATAAATTTACTTTATCAGATCAAGTTCCAAGTAACTTATAAGGATAACACACTTCCCAATAGTGAACGAAATGCTTCCTGAGATGGAGTTTGCTGGGAGGGAAAAGAAAAACTAGGAACCTTTCTTTTTCCAAGGTTTGTTTGAGGGAAAAGAAAAGGGGATGTAACTTAAAGATGGTTGTTAAAAACATAAAAAACAAAATTAAGGTAAGATAAAATAAAAAAACAACACTAAAATCACATGGTTTCCACCCTACTCTGTGCCACTCCTGCTTTCCACCTTTATTTGGCCGGAAGCCAAATTTAAAGAATAAATCAAACTAACCAATTTAAAGATGCTATTTTCTCACAGTAGTCAATCATGCATTATATTCAAGGAAATATTGTACATATTGTTTCTTAAAGAATTACATACCTTGGACAATGGTCCACTCGCCAGCTTTGCATGTGACAGGGAAAGAATAAATCAGCCCGGCTGGTACATTGTATGAACCATCAGAATAAACGCCCATGGAAACCCATGTTCCCTGCCACAACGATGAGATAGTGCTAACAAAATCAGCACAAGTAGGATGACGTTAGGATGAATTTCACATAGACAAGGTACAGAAAATAACCTCAGGAGTTCCAAGAACCCAGTCACGAATGTGATCACAAGCAGAACTGGCAGCAGATAAAGCACTAGAAAGTTTTCTTGCTTTGATGATTGCTGCACCGCGTTGTTGAACAGTTGTGATAAATTCACCCCTCAGCCTAAGATCAGATCATAGTGATGGTAATTAGCTCAGACTTGGAAAATGCAAACAGTATGCAATACTCCTGAATTACAAAAATGAATTTAATCATTATTTCATACCACTCATCGTCACAAACAAGCTCACAAGCAGATTTTTCTCCACTTTGTGTCTTAACAGTTGCGTGACTTACATCAGGATACTGGGTGGAAGAATGATTTCCCCAAATGATGACATTCTTGACATCACTAACTTGAACATTCAATCGCTCAGAAATCTGTCCTAGTGCCCTGTTGTGATCTAGCCTTGTCAAACAAGTAATATTCTTTGCTGGAATGGATGGAGCAAACTCTTTCAGTATAAGAGCATTAGTGTTCGCAGGATTGGCTACAACGAGCACCTAAAAGGATCAAATGAATGGTTAAACTTGAAAAAAGAAAGCATCAAGTGTTGGTGTCATATTAGCAACATTATTCAAATATGAATCTGAAGTGTTTTAAATGAATCATGCAAAAGCTGAAATTGAACATGAGTTATAATAAACTATACCTTGCAATTGGGAGCAGCATGTGCTTCTAATGCCGAAGCTTGAGACTTATAGATGGATACATTTTTTGACATGACATCCTTTCTCTCCATACCTTCCTTCCTTGGGAAACCACCAACCATAACAGCTACACTGACTCCAGTGCAAGCCTCCACGACATCAGTTGTGGCAACAACACCTAATTGCAATAATTTTTAACAGAACTACAGTTAGTAGCAACAAGGATACGCTAAGATTATCAACATTGAAAAGAAATATTTATCCAATACCCTTAAGAAGAGGAAATGCTGCATCAACCAGCTCCATCTTGACTCCATTTAGAGCTTCTGCAGCGGGCGGAATGTCGAGCATGTGCAATATAACAGGTTGGTCAGGGCCAAGCATCACTCCCCTGGCAATCATCGGTACGAGGGCATATCCAATTTGACCTAAAGGCATAGAAGAGTTATTTAAATGTGCTGCATAGAACATAAAGGTATGGGCGCCCGGATTGCACTCAGTCGCCCATGGGTGTGTAGTGTAAAAATCCTCTCTCTCTCTCTCTCTTAAAGGCATAGAAGAGTTATTTAAATGTGCT
>JBAMIB010021647.1:0-16589 GCA_037177415.1 Kaempferia rotunda
GAGCTTCATTTGTCTTGAATTAACAACCACCTAGATTGTAACCAAGTAAATCTCTGCCTCTTTCTTTTTTATGTTGTGTTTGATTTTATTATACTAACTCTAATCTCTGCTTAGAATTAGCTCGAAATATTAATTTTTTTAATTGCAGGATTATAAACTTCTGTCTAACCGGCCAAATTCAAAAAGGGGAACTACAAGATTTTTTTTTTTAACTTTTGGCTGTCAGAGGCAGAAACCATGACTTAGAAAAAGAACAAAACAACCCAAAAATTTTACCGTCAATGTCATATAGTTGGTCATGCAAAAAAATAAATAAATAATAATAATAAATAATCTTATATACATCATGAAAAGCACAAAATAAATCAAAATACCCTTAGCAATTTTCAGTTGATATTGTGTGCTAACATTTCAAACCCAAGCAATATGCTAAAGCAATTGAGATGCTGATTACTGATATAAACAAATGGCAATAAAGCAAAATAGTCGCTAAAAGGTAGCAGGTAATGATCAGAAGAAGAAGAATATGGATCATAAATGCCAGTAGTTATACATAAGAGGCATACTAAAGACTAGCAGAAGATGAGACGTGAAAGGTACCTTTTTCGCACACATATCGGATCAAATAATTTATTCAACTTGAAGACACGTTTATTAAAAAAATATTAAAGATGTATAATTAATACAAAGATGCTATCATCTGGAAACCTAGTTTAAACTTGAACCATATTTTGGATACGAGCCTAGGAACTCTTAGTGAAAGTTGTAATTGGTCATCAAATTTGAATCAAGTTGAGCTTTTATTTCTGATGAATAATGAAAAAAAAATGAGAAAAAAATAGCCGAATGCTTACCATGTAGTAAAATAAAAGAAGAGATGCCCCAGAACAGAGTTCGGGAAAATCTGATCTTCCTGTTATTTTGTACAGCCCAACAAAATCAGCAAATGTGAGGAACATGTTAGGAAAACTCACAGGAAGCTGGTAGGTGTAAATGAGAAGAATACTGAAGCAAGTATATATCAGGAGAGGCCTCCACCACCTAGAAATATCATAATTGATCAAAATTGTCATAGGAAAAAAGGTCAAAAAAGCTAAGAATTTACCATTGCACTGTTAAAATTGCCCATACAGAGTGATAATGTGAAATATGTGCCTTTTGAAATGCTTACCGAAAAAGGCCAAGAAAGTTGCTAGTTAGAGACCAATCAACAAGGCCAATACAACTACAAATAAAGAAGGGTAGAGATATCCAAGATGGATGACTAATTCCCACAACCAGTTGAATAGCTGGAAGGATTAAACAGCAAACAACTCTCAGGTGATAACCTAGAAAATAAAATCAAACATGGCTATTAGCAATATAATTATTACAAATTAACATATGCATCCAAGTATATATAAGCAAATTAATTGATAAAAACAGATAAAAGCTCAGCTGCAAGTTACAATAAGTTGCCAACCATATTGAATTACGCTTTATAAAGCCTCTATATGTAGATCAAGGAGACATTTTTAAAATCTCGAAACGTGCTGCCAGAGTATGGGTTTCTAAAAATGATTCCAATCAATTAAATTTTTAATATTAGTGACTTGTTAAGTGTACACTTCTTTCGTATATGTCATAATGACTTACACTTAAAATTTACTCAATGTTTGAATGAGCAATGAGAAAATAAGAATTTCCCTAGTCATCAATAAATTGGAGAATACTTTCTTTTAAATTTGCAACATTGGAGCAATCCCAAATTCAAAGACTCAAAAGGTATTTATTACTGTGTATGTTACTGAATTATGTTTTTGATGTGTAAGTTAAGTATTTTTTTAACATTTTGGTAAAATATTGCATTCATCGTAATTTTTTAAAACTTGAGCTTCAAAGTTATTGTAGATTGTAAAGTGTGATTTTTTATGGATCTATGTAATCACTTTTGAAATTTGATTATGAACACTTAAAAAATTTTAAGCATCATTTTGTTTGATAAATCCTAAACAAAGCTCATGGATATAGTGAAACAATTCAAAATTCTATCATTTGATTTTAATTTATGTTCCTTCCATGTAACTACACTTATTAAAGTGAAGGAAAATAGTGAAAATCTAAAAAAATTTAGAAACAAATTTTATTTGATTTTATTAGTATAAAATCTATAAAAAAAAAAATGGATGAGACTTGACTCAATCAAACATGAAGATTTTAGAGTTAAGATTTTTTCAATAAAATCAAATTTGAAATTGAAATTTTGTTATGCATTCAAATTGAATGGGATAAAATTAAATTATATTTTCAATGATATTTCAATAAAATGAATTAAAAATAGTAAAATAAAATTAAACAAAGTATTTTCTCGACTTAATCAAATATATTTTTCTGTGCCATGCCAAACTCTAGCTACTACGATATGCGGCAAAGCAGAAGCTAAATACTTTGAACCTAATTTTTCCATCGTTTGCTTGCCCAATCTCCTATCTCTTCTAATGCCACAGAAGTCAAAACACAAAGATCAAGGCAAATTTATCCTATGTAAGTTTTAACATCTTAAATTATTTTTTTAATGTTAAGAAATTAACTAAACTTGACTGAACTAATACTTTGGGGTTTGGAGACCACAAGAAATTCAGTTTATGGTTTTAGGGTTGAATGCAGCCCATCTAGTAGACAGAGTTAGGTGAATTTAAATTGTGCTATGTTAGGATTTAAATTTTCACTTTAGATCTAAACCAACCAAGTTTATATATAGATAGTCTTATTCAATTATGTTTAATTAGGTCAGTTAAATTTTTAAATAGCTAGGAATTATTAAATTTTCCTCTCTCTGCATGCTCTCCACTTCCCACTCTTCCCCCATCATTCCTTCTCTTCCTCTACCTTGCTTGCCACCGCCTGCTTGCACTATTTGCCAGCGAGTGCCATCCCATTCTTCCCTCTCCAGAACCTTTATCTCTCTTTTAGTTTTTCTCGTGGTCTCTCTCCTTGTCTCTCTATTACTGCCACATAAGTTGCCACTGTAAGGGATACAGTTACAGAGTAAGGAGATCTAGTTGAATTTGCCTCAATTGCAATATAAAAGTCTTCAACATGAGTAATGTTAAATTCCACCTATACCATGGCTCGTCACTTTAATCCATGGTAATCATGAAAGCTTGGTCTACAATTAACCCAAATTGTATAATTAATAAGTAATTATTTGGAATTAGATCTTACTTAGTTAAATTTGGTTTTAAAGGATTTGAATTGGATTTCATATAATTTAAGATTGTCTAGCCAACTAAGGTTCAGATCATGGCACCACTCACGCATCCTGACTTACTTTTGGTACACTAGCAAAATACTAGGTATTGTCAATCGAAGTGAATGAATTTTACTGAACACTTGAGATTCCAAGTTCATTAGCTAACCTCAAACTTTAAGTCCATTCTGAACTGGCAATCTCAAAGTAGCCGAGTGACCAGAGAGAGATCTAATTTCTCTAGATGAGTAGACTCTCCACAACATCTCGTATGAAAAACAGTTGAAATCCACTCGCTTTAACATTAAGTAGGAATTGAAGTTGAACACTCTTCATTAGATTTTACTACTGTCCACATAAGGAAGCAAAATCCAGTTGACCAACGACCCCACAGATTGCACCCGGTAAGAACAAGTTAATTATGTATATTACAAAGACTAGATAACGTTTAACTAGAAAACTTGATTAAGAAATAGTAACTAGACATTCACTGCTAAAATTTAAACTCATCATTATTACCAAGAAGAGTAACCGAGTATTATATTTGTTAAGTACACTAATTATACAATAATAATAATTGTTTTCATAAAGAACCAATGCAAAATCATCAATTTTCAAACAAGTTATCAAAGGAAGAATGTTAAGTGTATAGAACTCTCAAAATCCCAGTACATGGGATATTAAAGAAACTCAGCTGTGGCTTCTGGATCGCCACGTCATGGAAATCAAATATTACCTAATAGAAAAGAAGCAAAAGACAAATGGCCAACCTATATCATTTGTAGACATTGAAAAGTTTAGCAAGAAAGAGCCTTGGTGAAATCTATTACTGAGAACTTCAACTAAAGCAACAAGAGCAGCTGATAGCTGTATAATAACAAAATAAATAGCTGATGTTGGTCTCCATGGCTGGTCTCTGCAATAGAAGCACAATTTGTCAAATAGAGCAACTCCAGACAAGTTAAACTAATAAAAACTCGTTCAAAAAGGCTAACAGAGATGGCTAAGGTGAGATGCTTTGATTACCTACATATATTGCAAAGTTAAGTAAGAAAAAGAACTAAGACTAAAATGAAATGTTCACCTTATGCGTAGGCTTCATGAATAACAAAATTTATTAAAAGAAAAGGAAATATAGAACTAACAAAATTTACGGGAAGATAAATTGGTCATGATACCCATTCCAGTATTGCAGGAAGGAACTAAGGGTGGTTATTAGATCTATAAACTTTTTAAGATTTTGAAAAACCAAGTGGGTTACCAATATTCACTCTTGTTAGAATTACTTAGTTTTTGGTCCCGCGTGAAGTTTTTTTTTTTTATTGCTTATCATGGTTGTTTATCTATGAGACTACTATCTCATTTCTTTTAAGAATAATGGGGAAGTTATTCTACCCTAGACGATTCCCTCTATATGTACTCATATTCACTATTATTGCTTTACACTTTACACCCTTACTATTTACAATTAGGCAGCAATCAGATTGACCCAGGTCGCAACCTGCCCAGCCTATTTAGCATCTCTAAGTGGCTTCCCCTGTCTTAACACCAATTTGATAATCCACAAGATTTTACACCTTCACTATTTACAATTAGGCCACAAATAGACTGGCCACGGTGGCCACCTGCCAGGCTCATTTGGCATCTCTAAATGGCTCCCCATCTTGAAACCAATCAGATAATCCACAAGATATGCCCTACGCCAATTATTTTGCCTATCCTCAAAACCCTGAATGAAAACATAAGTATAATTAAATGTGACAAAAAAAATTTGGACTTACTGTCTATTCATGGGTAATAAGCTCAATGACTTGAGTATTTGAAATACAAATATAGGGACAACAATGGTGAAAGAGAAACACACTTGGCCATTGTAATGAGACCTACTGGCTAGTGATATTGGTAGGACATGTTACTAGCATAGGAGCAAAGAAAGAGATGTTACCATAAATGTGCTTAGATCTTGTATTGTTCAACTTTTCTATGATAAACATAATGGAGCTCAAAAGTCATAAAAGAGTAGTGCTAGGAGGCATCAAGAAAGTAGTCAAGCAATATAACATTTTGAATTAAAGGGAGCTTCCCAGGAATAAGGCGAACACAGAGAGGATGCTGTCATTGTCTGAAGTAGGAGCTACTCACGGGCAAAGAGAACATGAAAATATCTGCTTTCTACCCTTGATAAGAAGATGAGGTGCTCTCAAAATAAGAGGAATAGAGGATGGCGGCAGACGTCATGAGAAATATACTAGTAAATGGGCTATGGACTTCAAAGCTACTGTTGTGTTGGAGGGATAACCAGTAGGCATTGCATAATGTTGGAGATGCAATGCATAGAGGAAGGATTTTGGCACACCGATTATTGCTCATGAAGTAGCAGCTAAAGAGGAGCAATTAGGAATGGAGGAATCAGCAATAGCTAGTCACCTTTGATACGATATCAGAAATATTAGGGAGATTAGCAGTGCTGTGCTAAGCATATAATTGTACACTAATTATACTACAAGAGATCAAGTTCACAGGTGATGCACGAAGGGAAGAGAATCCAAAGAGGGGGGCACCTCCAAGCAGCCAGGAGCTAGGAAACATGTTTCCTTGTTCCTGTGAATTTCAAGTCCAGACAGAGCTTTCTGTGCGCTATGGACGCTGGAATTGCTGGTAGTAGCAGGTATGCTGTGATTTCTAGAATGGTTGCAGGAATAGCTAAAATTAATATTGGAACCACAACTGAAATGGCTGAATGATGGCTGTGGGTGCAGAAACAAGAGGGACGAGGAGCTGGAAGGAAGAATTAGGGAAGCCCAATTAAAAAATTTAATGGATTGATGATGCAACGTCTTATATGCAAAGATTATAGGCTTTCTACATGCTGTAATGATTATGTAATGAATACATTGAATAATGCAAAAACATAATTGCCTCTATGTTAAGCTATCCTTATCTGGGCTGGATGTGATCGTTCATGGATGCTGATGGCATCGTGTTGAAAGTTTCAATTTATCCTTATCTCCTTGTGCAGTTGTGCTGGACAAGATCATGAATGAGATGCTTGGTATGTTTCTACTGGTGTTGAAAGCTTCTCAAGTGGTGATTGATTGAAAAACTCAATTGACTTGGTTTGTTTTCTCTTGGATATGCCACCTTCCATGGAAATACCTCCTGTAATATACAAGGTGCTTGCCCTTAAGCAATATGCTATCTTAGTGCAGGTGTAACTTCTCCTCTGCTTCATATGAAGCCTCTGCTGATCACAAACCTTGTTTACAGAACAAAAATTCCCTTTTCCTTGAATCTAAGGAGAATCCAAACCAATATATGATGTTGCCAAGACAAGACCGTCATTGAAAGGAAGCAGCATGGATCCAGTTGTGTCTGCATATCTACTAGGCAGGCAAGCCAATTCAAGAGCAACTTTACCAATGTCTTTTGATGTGAAAGGGCCCAAAAGTAGTAAGAAGAAAGTTTCTTATTGCTGCGCTAGGGTAGAAATATCTAGCTGTATGTTTGTAGCTTCGAGAGAAACAAATCACCATCTGCAAATTCCAAGTCCTGATGACTTTGATCACAATAATGTTTAATAGTCTGTCGTGTCTAATCATCTCGTAGAAGCAGAGAATGTCAACCATTTCTATTTGTGAGGTGCCAACTGATTAGTTTCAAAACAGGGAAGATGACTGTAAACAACTTCAAAGGGGAGAGCTTCAAACTGGTGCAATAGATGCGAGCGTTGCAATAAAACAGATCAAGGAATCCAGTCAACCAACTTTAATGATTTATCACCGGTAAAACATATAAATATATTTCAATGCAGCAACTGATAACCTAGGTTTGACTGACTGTTTCAGTTGATTTGCCAAACTGAACTTTAGAGATGTACTACTGAAACAAAATCACTCTTTCCAAAAAGAGATTGTAAATGTCAGGACGCAGTCACAAATGAATGGAAACTGATGGAGCTTTCGTATAGAGGTCACGGAGTAGGGGTGAGATAATGGCAAGAAATGAGCATATTCTTTCAACTTATAGTACTAACACCTAGGGTCTGGGTTCCTAAACGTTTTTACTCTCTTAAAGGGAAGCCATGGTTTGATATAGCTGTGAGAAATAGGATTCATTTTAGTACTTCAATTGATATTTTATTCAGGAATTTAAGTTCATTTGTTATTTAAATTGATGTATGTGTCCTACGGATAAGAGAAATATTATAATTAACCTTTTCTTATGGATTTTTAATAGGAAAATTTTAGAAAAAGAGGCCTTGTTTGGGCATTTTTGGACAATAGGGGCCTAATTTGAGCTTTTTCCCTTTCATAAAGACTATTTTGATCCAAGAAACAAGCCCCATTGAGATCGCAAGCACAATTCATGGATATAAAGAGATTGAATGCCCCATTTAGGTGATGAGATTAATAACTTTCCCATGGAAAAATTAACGAATTACAAAGTTAGAAATTAATATAGAAATAGTTTCTCAATTTCTTAACAATATTGTAGCTAATAAGTTTTTTTCAAACATGATTTCTGAAAGACCATGAGGTTTATCTTTCCTAATAATTAACTTTCTACGAATTTTTCCTAAACAAAAGGTTCTCAAGATTTTAAACCTGGAAAATTCATGGAGCCTAAAATTTGAGAGCTTACTTCCTCAGTCTAAATGGCAATCCAATTCTCATATTTAATAACAAACTGTTTCGCATGGCAATTCCAAATGCTTGGGAATGTCAGAAAGAAATTGAAACAAACATGGCAGACAACATTCCCTTATTACATTATTAGGATTTTTCCACATGAATTAAATACACTCAAAAGGTTATGCAATGGTTGTATAGATTAGGGTCATGAGGTCTCTTTAAAAAAAATTAATGTTTTTCAAAACAATTGAGACACCATTGAAAAATGGCTTTGAGTAACAAGTAGAAAGTCCGTTCATCTGAGAGTAAAATATAAAATCTGGGGAGAAAAACAAGATGCATGTCACCTCACAAACCCAATTAGCTTGAACCAGCCAGCATCAGCAATAATCCATTTGTCCCCTTTAATATACCAAAGAATATGAAATATTATTTCTGCTATAAGCACAAATACTGAAAAGATGACCGTACAACAAGCTATAGTATACACTCTCCAAGAACTGAATCCTGCCAAAATGAAATAGCGGATCGTGAAAAAAAAATTAATTAGCAGAAACCAAAGAGAATTATTCCAAAATAATCTAGTAGCTAAGCTGAACCATCACATTAAGACTAAATATTCTGCTCGTCAGCTTATAGGAAGAAACCAAAAAGAATTATTCCAAAACAATCTAGTAGGTAATCTGAATCATTCATAATGAGACTAAATGTTCCATTTCATCGCTTGGATTTCTGGAAAAACAATATGACAGCAATAAAATTCAAAAAGATCAGAGATTCAGAATTAGAAAAACTTAAAAGAGAAACATAAATATAATAATAATTACATCACAAAAACAATGGCTGGCAAATCAGGTCAAAATTTTCTGAGATTAAATTAAATTAGATTTTCCATCTAGAAACTTACATTGTTTAACGAATTTCAAAGCAAAGCATATTAAATTAGCAGTTCTGAACTTCCAATATCGTCCAAGAATATAATTCCGAATTAGAGTATTTATATGTACTTATTAGACTTCCCTATATAAAACCATGTTGGGATGAAGAGAAAAATTGTATTACATGCAAACTTCTAAGGCAATGAAGATATAGCGATATAAATGGAAAAGTTGTGGAAGAACCAAGTGATGGTTGTTCCCAAATGAAAAATATGGGTCTGCAAGAAGTGTTGGCTTGCAAGTAGTAAGGAAGTCTACGATGCTCCTGCAGTGCAGGGCTCCTGTGCAATTGGTGTTGAGGTGGGAAGCTTCATGAGGAACTAGATTGAGGAGATAGCATGCAAGAGGAGATAGTGTCACAAATGAGATGTCAAAAAGATAATGTGCAAGTGGAGATAATATCACTAATTTATACAAGTTGCATCATTCTCAACGAAGTATCCAAAAGAACCCAATGAGATGAACACCAACCAGATGGAGGAAAAAGGAAGGAGTAAGAAACTTTGCCTCTTTGCCTATCAACCTTTAATTGAACTACAATATTTGATTTTTAAGAAGTACTGTGATGCCAACTTGGAAGAGCCCTTTGATAACACTCTAAATGAACCATTTGATGATAAAAACTTAGATGATCCTCCTATTGACTTGACCCTTTTGAAGAATGATAGACTGCATCTATCTGACTAAAAATACAATTCATTCGGCTATCCTCACATGCATTCACTGATTGCAAGGTACCAATTTAATGATTAACAAATCCATTTGTGGTTATTCATGATTTTAAATCTTGTTAGCCTAATGAGTTAGTTTCCTTATCGACAAATGTTTTTATCAAGTGAATACTGATTATTATAAAATTCTTAGTGATATGGTAGATTATGATCTTGCATTCATAAATTTAAATTGTCTTCATAATTACTTCTCCAAAAATATTTATTTCTTTATTTCTTACTGTGAGAAAAATTAATACTCATGCTTATTTAATTTATCATATTCTTTATCCAAAAGTTAAAATTTTAAATTAGAGAATAGGTAAATTACTAGAATATTCAAGCCTTTATATGTCCATATTAACTTTCTCAAAGGTGCTTCCAAACACCAAGACCATAGTGGAGTTACAAAGAGCATTCCTTCTTTATAATTAGCCATTAGAAGAGACGGCTCAAAAGCAAAAAAGGTGTCAATGAAGTCAATGCTTAGTCCCTCAAGAATGGGAAAAATAATTAAAACTACTCTTTATTTGAAAGAGTGTCCAAAGAAGAAGATAATAAACTAATGTGATTTCTAAGAAATAAAGCGAAGATAGAGATAAACTGGTTTCTCATTTTTTTTAGGAAATGATGCTTGACAAAATTGATGAAACAGTTGCTCCTAACCTTGGAGTCAAGTTCACTTTAGCAGAAGAATAATTCAGATAAACATTTAGGGTTTAAATTATCTTTAAATTATAAAAGTAATCAACAAGTGTTCAAATTATTTTATGAATTTCAAAAAGCTGACAAGGTCATTATTGTAAACTTTGGAAAATTTAAACTGGTCTTAGGAGACTTCGAACCGAACATGTAAAATGATTCTTCAATTAATTTTAAAAAAATCTTGCTTTTCTTTGACGTCTATGATTACCTCCTTTCTGAGATCATCTCCAGTGTTGTATCAGGTGTTCTACCAAAAAAACAAGGATTGGGGAAGTACTAAAAGTCTAATGTCCTTTCTTAGCAACAAATCTCCTTAGTACTATTCACCCATATCATGTGTGAGCCTGAAATCATAATCAGGACAGTCAATGAAAGAAATGATATGGGACCTCTCCATTGAACTTCAACTCAACAAGGTTCTGTTCTAACCTCAAATAGGGTAGCTAAAGTTCCCTTACAAGAACTTAGCATCAGCCAATTTGCACAATCCTAGGCATTCAACCTCTATCCTTTTACAAGGAATAAGGTTTAATGCCTGCCTTAAATAGGGTAGAGCAAGTTAACTTGTAAGAACTTAGCATCAGACCAATTTTGCACATGCCAATATTTTCTGGCCCATTGTGTTACATGCATATTAGTGTACATATGACATTAAAATTAGAATCAATGATAAATTACAAGCAAACTCAGCACACTAGTCCTGAAGAAAAAGATAAGTTATCAACCCAAATCAATAGTTTGGACTTATTGCCTAAAGTTCATCTGAATTAGGTAAAAGGCACAAGGGCTGTATGAGGTAGTTATTTAGATGGAGTGAATACAATGGATATGTCTTGTTTTTTCCTTGGCTTTGCTCATCTCACATAAACCTTATTTCCTCATATTTATTATATTTAGAGGTGGAGTTCTTTTTCCTTGTATCTGTGTGTCTACACTTCCATCTAGTTAAACCAAATTAACCAGAACCACATCAAGCAAAACATTTTGATGGAAAGGCTAAAAGCTTGAATCTACAACTTTAGGACATGCAAAAGTATCCATGTTTACTTTAAGAGAAAAAATTAGGATGACAACAATAAAAGAACTGCTTTATCATTTGGCTAAGAATTTTTTTAGCAAAAATCATCATCAACTTATAAAGAAGGTATTTTGAGTTCCTTAAAATGAAATAACAACTAATTTCCCAACATTCTAAAGGAATTGGAAAAATGGATCCTAATGAGCTCCCACCAGAACAAGAATCCAAAGTATGCAATAATTCATGTAAGGGAAAAATCTTACCTACTCTTGGAGTAGCAAATTGAATGGCAAAAAACAAGAGCATATTGACCAGAGAAATCAAATTCCAACCAACCAAAGAAGCTGCAAAATAATAGGAAAGTTTATTCACAGAGGAAATGATAGGCATATTCCAGTTTATTATGAATTTTTCATTAAAATAAAAAAATACATGTGAGCAATTTCAGCACATATGTGCCACAAAAGAAATATGACAACAAACATGGTAAGAACTTTTTAGTTATTCGCCAAAGAAAAATAAAATTCCAGATTTCAGCTACATTGAACCACAACATAGTGCATTCAAACACATTCTTGAGTAAAGTGCATGGTTGAATGAAGTAAGATTTCTAAAGAAAAAGTAAAACAGTAGAAAATTTAGATCAATGATTCAAAAAGCTATAATAACTATTAGACATAGTTCAAGAAAACAAGTAAACCATAATTTGTAGGCAAAAACAACTTTCCAGGCAATATACAGCAACAGTTGCAATGCCTTCCAAGCATCTCTAATAAAGAGAACTGGATTAAGAAGAGAAATAGAGTCATTAACGCAAATGGGACGAATGTTGAGGAACACACTTTTGAATTAAACAATTTGTCAATGAGACCAATTGTTTAATCCAATACAGCCACTAGGGATGAGATGAGGGTGAGCGCGTTCAATCTAGAAGATGCTTAACTGTGAGCGAGTATAGAACTACAGTGTATGGTGGAATAATATTGAGACCAAGCCACCAAGGCAAATGAGAAAACTAGATACCAGCAAGTTGAAAGTAGTATAGAGGGTGAAAAAGCAAAAACATAGTAAACAATTGTGGAAAACAACACAACATCCACCGGGCCACTAGGGTCTAGGGATGAGATGAGGGCGAGTGTGTTCAATCTAGAAGATGCCTAACTTGAGTGAGTATAATACCACAGATCTAGAAGGCATTTATCAAGGAGAAATGCACCACGGATCTTAACAGGAAAAAAAAAACTATATTCCAGCAGTGTATGATGGAATAACATTGAGACCAATCCACAAAGTCAAATGAGAATACTAGATACCAGTGAGTTGTTAGTATAGAGGGTGAGAAGACAAAACCATAGTGAACAATTGAGCAAGGCAATACAATATTCACTAATTAGTGATGATAAGTCAAATTGAGTGTGACAAATTTAGTGATCAGTACAGTATTGCACATACCATTATCTGGCCCGTTGTGTTACATGCATATTAGTGTACATATGGCATTAAAATTAGGATCAATAATAAGATGAATTACAAGCAAACATATTGGATAATACCGTCGGCACACTAGCCCTGAAGAAAAAGAAAATTTACCAACCCAAATCAGATTCAATAGTTTGGATTAATTGTAATGATTAATAGTTTGGCACACTATTACTGGATAAATTGTGATGATTAATTATTAGTTAGTCATTTAATTTTAAGAATAATATGCTATGTTTTTATGGAAAGGGGATTAAAATGATGTTTTAAGGATTAACATGCGGGTATAATCTTGGATTGGAGAGAAGCAAGGGATGGGATGGTATTTTTAATATGATATTATATCCCCAGTCCATTGAGACATTTTTATTTTGCTTTAGCTTCATATGTTGAATCTCGGATGGCAATCTCTACAGACACTCATTTAGATATGAAATATGGATTTTTCATGTATATTTTATAATGCATTAATTAACTTTAATGGAACAAAAATATGGTTAACTTGGGTTAATCCTAATGTTGTAGTGAATTATGGAAGGATGATATCTGGAGCATAACGTGACAGAGCTTAAAGTGAAATATAAAATGAACCAAATGATGATTGAAACACGAGATTTATCAAGAGAATTAAAGTGGAAATGGTGAAAAATTAATAGTCAGGCCATATGATCTTATTAGGTCTTGGTCACTTTCAGTGGGGGTTTCAACTCATTGTTGTATTTTTTTTTACGGGTCAGTCCTCATGCTTGAGTTGGGAATTAGGCCAATTAGTGGGCTTCAACCCATGTATATGTGTTTTAGTTGTGCTGCATCAGCTCAAGCTTCTGTGCATAAATATGGTCAGTGGATATGGCTATTGGACGTCACTCTAAATAAGAGGTGAATTGGAAATTAAGCTTATTCAAAATGATGATAACTCTATGGTTGATAAATTGAGATACCTTATGTTGGTTAATAAAAATTACAAAACAAAAAAAGTAACAATTAAAGAGGTAACATTGGAGATAAAAAATAACGAGTTTTATTTCTTGAACTTTCTAAGAGATATAATTCATGCACATCCATTCCGAACCCTATATGCACATTTGGACTCACTCTGTTCTTCCATGTCCTGCAGATTCACAAGCAGGGATATAAGTTATTCAGTTGTGATTTTTCTATTTGACAATTTCTAGAGTTGTTTAGAGATAATCAAAGATCTTGTTAAAAAATAGTTTTATTCTAAAACTGTCATTTATATTTCACTTCTTTAGATATATTTTTCTTCATACTATATATAACAAGTTTTCTTAACATCATGAAAGTCATTCTTCCCTGTTTGTGTTTTACATGGAAACTAATGCAAAATTGAGTAAATTTAGTGGATTGATTGTCCTTGATGAACCTCGGGGTCATGACAATTGGTGGAAATTTAAAAGTTGAAGTTATGTGAGATATGATGGATATGAATGTCTGACATATACTATTAGGATACGGTGGTTGTATGATAGAGACATCTTCCAAAATGAAAAACTTAGTCCTTCAATATGGACAAGAAAAATCTTACATCCTCTCAAGAAGAGGCATCTAGTTTCCTTTTGTCAAAAAGACAGATACACCTTCCACAGTTGAGAAATTTGATAAGGAAAAAAAACAAAGAAGTAGTAATTGCCTATGCCATGGCAGACCACAATGTTGATAGCGGAAGAGCAACTGAAGTTATTTTTTTGAAGGAATTGGAGCTATTACAACTTCGTGAACAGGTGATTTGCACATACTCTTGATGTGGATGACAGATATGTTCAAGAGACAAGTGTTTGCTTCTAAAATTGATTCTGAGATATATGGCAAGATGGTCAGAGCTAATATAATCCCATGGGAATGGCTCAACAACATTCTTGAATAAAATTTTCCAATTCAGTTAGCACTGCTCTTGCAGCACAACAGACTGAAATTTGTCTAAATCTCACTTTTCTTAACATGTGTAAGAATATGTAGTTATCATTTCGGCCATTGAATAAGGGATTATGTCACACGCAAGAACAGATTCTGAAAGTTAACTCAATGGACTTGAAGAGAACAAAATCTAGAAACCTATCGGAGAATTCATTTCCCTTAGCGAAGATAAATAGAAATTGATTTTGTTGAAAAACACTATTTTATTGAAAATGAGAAGAAGAAAAAAATCCCCGCTTTAATTCTCAACCAATTGTGCGCATTTAACGTAGGTTAAGACATACACATGAAACCTCCTCCACCAGTCTCTATTTAATAAACCAAATCAAATATATACTTCAACGAGTTACCAGTTAAAGAAAAAGGAAAGAATCATGAAGGCAGCTAGCTGCGCTATCAAACGCGGAGATAAGGGACCGTTGACCGACCTGCCAGAAGCAGCAGAGGCAGCAGGAAACTACCAAGAAATCCCGTCATCGGTCTTGTGCGGGTACGAACTGCCAGATCATCAGTCCAAGGAGGCTTAAACCCTATCTCAAATTCCCCCACTGCCGCCGCCGCGATACATCGGCGACTTCTGGCGAAAGCAATCGCGCATGGGGATCAGGAGAAAGCGGGGATGAGGACGAACCACGGATACGCCGATGAGAATGTGCTCGTCACGGGACGGATCGGGCTCTTGCAGCCAGATTTGGGATCTGACTTCGGACTTGGGCGGCACGAAACGGGCTTCCCCATTCGCGGGCGGACGAGGCCCTACGCTTCCCAAATTAGACTCCGGGGTGAGCGTTGCTCCGTCAGAAAAGAAATAATTGCAAGATTTTCACACTCGATTACGGCTTCACCCATCGCAGTGCAGTCCAGATCAGCAGGGCAGTTCTCCAGCCCCGATTCCTGTCCCTCCTGACCCAAATCACAACAGTAATTGAATTAGATCCGGAAGAGACCAATATATAAATCCTGATATCCTGATATGATCTAATAGTCCTTATAATTTAGATCAGGAGAGGACCAATCAAAAGGGTCCAGATGATCTGGATTGCATCGGCACACCCGAGAGTGACCGTCCTCTTCCATCAAATTCCTATACGGATTTCAATTGAGCGACTGGGAATACTAGTACGAATACTAAGGTGACATTTAGTTGATGGGTTTAGAAATGAGAGAATGGAATGAAAGTAAATGATCGTGTTTGAATTATGCATTTGGAAATTACAATTTGGGAATAATTTCTAAATTTATGAAAATCATCAAACTCATATAAATTGTGTAATTTCATTTACATTGTCATTCTCATTCGTTCTTAAAAATAAAAAAAATAAATTTTAATTTTTAGATTTTTAAAAAAATAAAATTTTAAAAACCTTAAAATTAAAATTAAAAAATCAAAATAAAAAATTTTTAAAAAAAAAATCAAGCAAAATTGTAAAAAAAATTACAAATTAAAATTAAAACAAATTAAAAATAGAAAAATAGAAAAAATTCAAATAGATAATAAAAAAAATAACATAAAAATAATTTAAATTAAAATAAATAATCATATATAGTCATATTTTATAAATCAAATAGTAATATTAGATTGACTAAAATTTATATACGCAGTCGTCCGCTTTGGCCGTCTGGTGGGCATCGCGAGATCGCCCGTCTGTCGAGCAGGATTGGAAGGTGATATTTTGTGAGCAGGGGAGCGTGGGACCCACCAAGGTCGGTTGTTGCTAAAATTTCAATGGGGACTTGAAATATGCGGACGCGTACATATCTTACTGCTGTGCTATCTGGCAAATGGAAAGGGTTTCTAGTATTTTAATCCTTTTTCCTGCATGTCCCTTCGGAGTTACTTTTTTTTATCTTTTTTAAATATATATATATATTTTTTTTAACGGGCACCCGGAAGCGCTTCCGTTACCCGGACACGTGAGGATCGCTCATGCACGCTCACATATA
>JBAMIB010021848.1:0-16585 GCA_037177415.1 Kaempferia rotunda
AAACTTAGATATGCCATTGTCCTGTTGTAGTGGGTGCAATGTGATAAATGTGAAACTTGGCAACATCAAATATGTGCTCTATTCAATGGCAGAAGAAATGATGGAGAAGCAGAATACACTTGCCCTAATTGCTATGTGGAGGAAATAGAGAGAGGTGAACGCAAGCCCTTACCACAGAGTGCTGTTCTTGGTGCAAAGGATTTGCCAAGAACTATCCTCAGTGATCATATAGAACAAAGGCTTTTCAAACAGCTGAAACACGAGAGACAAGAAAGAGCCAAGCAGCAGGGAAAATTTTTTGATGAGGTGAGTGGGATAGTTGTGCTTTGATTTCAAACAAAAATCATAGTCGGAACTGAGTTTCTAATTATGTAAAAATTATTTTGGGAAGTACATCCAAAACAGTTGTTGATATATTTTTAGTTGAAGTTTGCATATGTTCCCAAAAGAATAGCCTTTTGATCAAACAACATTCATTGATTATTATACTTGATCAGTAGAGAAATAAAGTCGACCCCACCTAGTGGGATAAGGCTTGGTTGTTGTTGTCTTAGTTCAATAGGTCTATTCTTTTCCTAGATCTGATACATCAATGTATTTCAATATTTTTTTCTCTCATAGAGTTGGTAGACATGCTTCACTCCTATTGACCTATAGTTTTGTGCAACAATGAAACTTTTGGAACTCTTAGTATGCTATTGTGTGATATCTTCATCAGTGTGATATCTTCTATGTGATTAGATTGTAAACAATAGTCAAACATGATTCCTTTATTTTCAGGTTAAAATGATCCTCCTGCTTTATGACCCAATTTGTTTAACTCAAACCTAAACCCACAAATTGTCAAGAATCTAAACGTGTTCTGTGTTGGTTGTTGCATCATTTTAATTAATAATAAAAAATAAAAATGATAAAAATTATGAACAATAAATCAAAATTTAGAATGCTAATTCTTAAATACTTTTGAGAAATCTTTAAGTTATTTAATTATATTTTCCAGCTATTTATGGGCAATTTAAAAATGTTTACATTCAAAATTCATAAAAAAAGGTTGGTTAATGCCCATGTTAGGTCAACTGGTCAACACACCATGTACGCGAGTCGTGCTAGGCCCGACAAGCCAGTCCTACTTAACTAAACTCATTGACCAAGTATGGCTCAACCCATACTTGAAATGGCTCAAGTTTTTATGTTTCATTCCCTTCTTGGTGGTTGTGCACCCAAGGCCCGACATGATCCTGTGAGTGGACTTGTTTTGAGCATGGCAAGATCCATTTTGATCGAATTGTGGGTGCATGTTGAGTTATAGGCAAATCAATACACTTAACACTAGGTTTGGGGGTCAATGGTTTATTATGAGGATTGGTGGCTTTTGGAATCAACAAGGATTATGAGAGGTGGATGTCATTTGTTTGGCAGGAAATCAATTATCATTTTCTTGGGGGTTGCAACATACCTGAGAGAGAACTATGTTCTATGGCAAAGAAAGGTGAAAGTGAGAAGTGGGTACTAGAACAAAGTTGAGCTTTGATACCACTTGACCATGTACCTGTTAGTGATAGTCATGCCTTTATAACTGATCTCATGAGGGAGAAATATTCTCCAAAATAAAATTGTATAATTGTTAGATTGTATAGAACAATGGCTGAGAGCCTTTTGGTGAGTGTTACAATGACCAAGTCTCACTAAGACTAGGGTAAAATTAGATTGGGTATAGTAGAACTCTGAACTAGTAAACATTCAAGCAAAATGAAATTATTTTGGATCTTCAAAATCAAAATAAAATAAAATTTCAGACCCATGGCCATTTTTTTATTATTATGAGACTAATTTTGTTTACTTGGGTCTCTTTTTTTTTTTCAAGAATAATCTACTTGTCAATTTTTAAATAACCCAAGATGGAAACTTAAATAGGTCTAACACTGAGGAATGCTAGTCAAGCTGTTTGTTACAACCCACCATGTTGACCAGAGAATCACACAGAGCCTATCCTGGTGGCTATCCAGTTAATAAGAGACACAATTTTGTATGCTGGGTTTTCTCTCCATGAGGGACAGACCAAGATAAGAGCATAGGCTTTCTCTTCCTAGATATTTCTGTTTCATTATCTTAATATGCCTTTTGATATAACTTTGGTTTTTAGTTTTATGGGCAATAATATTTCTGTTTAAATGCCAGAAAGATTTCTTTTAATACTATGTCATTCTTTTAATTCCTTTGGTGTGAAGATGTCTGTTTACAGTAGCTTGAATTATTACTTTTCTTATTTGATATTTCAGGTGCCAGGGGCAGAGAAGCTAGTAGTTAGAGTTGTATCATCTGTTGACAAAAAATTGGAGGTTAAACAGCGATTTCTAGAAATGTTTCAGGAGGAAAATTACCCTAGAGAATTTCCATATAAATCCAAGGTACAAAATCTGATCACTTCAACACTGAATTTCTTCCTTTTTTCTCATGCTAAACAAGAGTTCAAATCAGTTTCAAATAAGTATAAACAGTAGATTAAGCACATGACAGGATTTTTTTGCAAATTCTAAGCTAACTTGTTTTTTTTCCAGGCTATTCTGTTATTTCAGAAGATAGAAGGGGTAGAAGTATGCTTATTTGGCATGTACGTTCAAGAATTTGGTTCTGATTCCCCTTTCCCTAACCAGCGACGTGTATATCTTTCTTATTTAGATTCTGTCAAGTACTTCAGGCCTGAAATCAAAACAGTGTCTGGAGAAGCTCTACGTACATTTGTTTATCATGAAATTCTGGTACACTCACAAGTACCCTTTCATTTAATTTCATCTTTGCTTTAGGATCATTAAAAAAAAAAAAATCTAAAAGCAGCCCTATTGTTTTGTCATTTCAAATTATTTTGTGATCTATGAGGTGTTTTTATTATGGTTCTGCAGATTGGATATCTTGAATATTGCAAGAAACGTGGATATACTAGCTGTTACATTTGGGCTTGTCCTCCTTTAAAGGGAGAAGATTATATACTGTACTGCCATCCTGAGATTCAGAAGACACCTAAATCTGACAAACTGAGGGAGTGGTAAAACTTGGAAATTATTCTATTTATTCTTTATTTTTCATATAATGTTGCTGCACAAAATTGTTTATTTATTTTGTATTTTGACCTTATCAGGTATCTATCTATGCTCCGAAAAGCTTCAAAGGAGAATATTGTTGTTGATCTGACGAATTTGTATGATCATTTCTTTGTAACCACCGGGGAGTGCAAAGCCAAAGTAACTGCAGCACGTTTGCCATACTTTGATGGAGATTATTGTCCTGGTGCAGCTGAGGATATCATCAATCAACTTCGTCAAGACGAAGATGGTAGAAAACAGACGAAGAAAGGAAAAACCAAGATGACACTTACAAAAAGGGCCTTGAAAGCTGCTGGTCATACTGATCTCTCTGGAAACACTTCTAAGGATGCTTTGTTGATGCAAAAGGTATTCTTTTGTTCTCAGTAGGGTGTTCTGCCATTTGGTTGGTGGTTACTGCAGAATTTTTAATTCAGAACTTACAATATATATATATTTTTTTTTAAATTATGATTTCCTTTATAATTGATCACTAATCTTTGCTTATTTCTTAGATAGTTATTTCCATTAGGAAATCCATACATCCAGCTTTTTCAGTGTTTCTTTGTTCTGCACAGCTTGGCGAAACCATATCCCCAATGAAAGAAGATTTTATAATGGTTCACTTGCAGCATAGTTGCACACATTGTCGCATCCTAATGGTATCTGGGACACGATGGGTTTGCAATCAATGCAAAAACTTCCAACTTTGTGACAAGTAAGTTCATTTCTAAAAAGTTGGAATCTTATATCCTTTTGACAAGTAGCATATATTTAATCAAAATCAAAGAAAGAATTGCAAAAACAATTGCCCACTTCATAAGGAGATGGAATTGATCTAGATTCTAGAATATATAATATATACATAGATGTATGTATGTGTGTGTGCTCTCTCCCATGTGTGCTTAAGAATATATGCTACTAGGAGTATGTGCTCGCAGTTCCTCGTGTTGTGTCTATAGATGGTTTGGAAGATGCTTTTTTATTCTAATGTGGACAAGTAATTTCTACCTCAGTATTCTTGTCATCTGATGTAGTTCGTTTGCAAAAGCTTTGCCCTCCGTATAAAAAAATAATTGTAAAACAAGGTATTACAAATTGCAGCCGTTGTATTTCAACACTGTTCAAACTCATAATGTTCATTATATTATGTTTGTTTCCTGTACCTTTTTCTACTAGTTTGCACTGGGACTCGTCTTAATAATTGTGAAATTGAGTATTTTTTGTTCCGTGATGACTGAAATCTCAAGCACAATATTGTAATTAGAAAGGAAGTTGACCTTTAAGGTTCATATGCATTTTCTCCAAGAAGTGTGTATTAGTTTCATAAAAAGTTTGAAAGATGCTTCTTTCAGAAAAAGGGTGAAAGAGGACAAGAAAAAGAGAATTCTAGTCTCTCAACTGGTTTTCGCACTATTGTATATGCTCGTGCATCAGCTTTGATACTTGGATTCTGTCTACCTTTGTACATATGGCTGATACCGATACATTGAGTTGACACCTGACACACCTGTTGAGCACATGTAAACATATTCTATGCAGTTTTTGAAATAATTATAATAAATAATGAAAGGTTCGTATTTGAGTCAATGCAGTCTATTGAAAATATTATGAAGTTGGAAGCGAAAATTGAATTGTGGTTAGAATTTTTCCCAGTGGAAAAATTAATAATGAACTTTTTCAATCTGCACAAATATCATGCGCAGTTTGTTAAAGGAGGCAAAAGTGTTGGATCTCGAGGCTGATTGGTTCCTAAGTCTTGCAGGTGTTATGAAGCTGAAGGAAAGGTGGATCAAAGAGAAAGGCATCCTACTAATAGTAGGGAAAAGCATATGCTATATCCAGTGAGTTCTTGTAACAGAAGGCATTTCTTAGTCTTATCTTTCTTCTGTGTGGGTTCACTTAACGTCAGAGACATGCATATTTACATGTCTTAGTATTTGTGTTATTTTTTTATCACCAAAATTATGACCATTGGCACATACATCCTCCATAGGTTGAAGTTAGGGATGTTGCTGAGGATACGAAGGATAAAGATGATATACTAGAAAGTGAATTTTTTGACACTAGGCAGGCATTTCTGAGTCTTTGTCAAGGAAATCACTATCAGTATGATACTTTGCGCCGTGCTAAGCATTCATCAATGATGATGTTATATCACCTCCATAATCCTACTGCACCTGCATTTGTAACCACATGCCATGTTTGCTATCATGATATTGAAACTGGTCAGGGCTGGCGATGTGAAATTTGTCCAGATTTTGATGTATGCAATGCTTGCTATCAGAAAGGTGGCATTGACCATCCTCATAAGTTGACCAATCATCCAACAAATGCTGAACGCGATGCACAAAACAAAGAAGCACGAGCAAAGCGAGTTTCACAGGTACTTTTGGAGTCAACTCTAAATCTTTTAAGCAATATGTCAGATATTAGTAAACTCGACTCATTTACATTCTTGTTATTGCCAGTAATGTGGCAAATGTGGATCATAAAAATAATTCCATAGTTATGGACTGCATATACACTTTTCTGTTCTTCGCTATCCTTTTTCAGTGCTTAAAAATGGAAACATCTATTAGACTGTGAGATTATGTTTGGCATCCTAAACCTAGCGATATTGGTTTCCACTGGCCAAGGGAATTCTAAACTAGTTTGATCTTTGAAGGCATACATTATGCTGCTTATTATTTATGATTATTCATCTATACCCAACATGTTTTCTATATTTACAGTAATGGAGGACTTCTCTTAAGTTTTCAATTACTAAAATTTTGCTCATGTTTTGTCGTTAGTAAATATCATACTGACTGAATGTCTTTTATGTTGCAGCTTCGGAAAATGCTTGATCTTTTGGTCCATGCTTCCCAGTGTCGATCTCCACAGTGCCAATATCCAAACTGCCGAAAAGTTAAAGGCCTTTTTCGTCATGGTCTTCAATGTAAGACACGTGCTTCAGGTGGTTGTGTTTTATGCAAGAGGATGTGGTATCTCCTCCAATTGCATGCTCGTGCATGTAAAGAATCAGCATGCACTGTACCTCGATGCAGGTATTCTCATTTCTCAGTATATGTATCATTCTGACTTTTATGTTTTTTTTTCAAGCAAAAAAATAAATAAAAATTAACAAAACAAAACCCTCTTTCTTTTCCAGAGATCTGAGGGAACACTTTAGAAGATTGCAGCAGCAATCTGACTCCCGGCGTAGGGCTGCAGTGATGGAGATGATGAGACAGCGTGCTGCTGAGGTTGCTGCAAACTCCGGATAACAAACTGTAAATAGAGGATTTTGTTAACTGCTTTATATTTCGTTCCATTTCTTGAACAATGCCGTTTGGATTAGCAGCCAGCAGGGTCTTGGCAAATCTGAATAAGATTAAGATCAATGAAACAATGGCATGATATGATCTGCTGGTACAAAATGGCTCTCCAGCCTCACCTGCTGTATCTGTTGCATGTTCAATACGGCACTAACAATGGTCGATCCAAGCTGCTGGAGGTGGTCCTTTGATTTGTCATGCAGCAGCTAGCTCATCATCTTCCGCGGATGGTAGTTGTATTATAGGTGGTGTTGTTATTTACCTTTTCTAGCTCTAAAATAGTCATATTTAGTTTAGAAATTTTGTGCCTAATTGGAGGGTTTAGAGAAGAATGGAGATATACGAATCTTGCACTTGTTTGTGCCCGTCCCTTTTGTACAGATGTATTGCTACTTGAACAATGAAATAAGAGGAAATCTACTTGTCCTCTTTTACCGTCTTTGGCTGACCGATAATACTTTGTTTCTTGTTTATTGATATTAACATTGCAGATACAACTCACATGAACTAAGGCAGTCCCTTTGGCTCTCTGAACTTGTACAAAATTATTAATCTGTACTTGATCGAATAAAATTAAATAATATTTACAAAATGAACCCATTGTAGACGGATCCTCAACCAAATTATAATATGATTTCAAAATGGGATCGTCTATCAGTATTTGGTGTAAAAGTCAGTATTTGATATAACCAGCCATGCATTATGGTCATTGGCGTTCAAAAGCCCGCGCTCTAGGGCTACAAGGTCGGTTTGATACTACGAGTCCATTTGAAGTGTGCGCAAGTGGATTCTTTGACTCGATGCTTGGCACTATGTTTTGTTCGGTCAATTTTCTCTCGCAACATTTAATTAGCAAGTTGTGATCCAAATTTAACTTAATGCTTTGTTTAAAATTAAGTTTACTTATAAACATATGATTAATTTGTATCGCCTAGCTAAATGCATATGTATTCCAGGAATATGGTCATCAACTTTAGGATAGAAAGAAGCATGAGTTACCTCGAACAGTAGTAGGCTAGGCATTGTCATCTGCTATATAAAGAATCTTAATGTGTTATGACGTTTTAAACTCTCTCTGGTATTAATTTCATAGCCATAAGCTTTTAGCAGCTATAATTGATGCGGTCACTGCGCCTATATATTTCTTAACCAAAGTTGCATTTCCAATTACTGATTATTATTATTTTTGTTTAAATTGTTAAACAACATTAAGTTAGGGAATGGTGTGAGTTTGTCGACATCACCGGGATCAAGAGGGACTAGGAGACGACCTCTAGAAGTGGGAACAAATCATACTCTGTATGCCCTTCCAACGTTTTTGGGACTTTATATTAATCACTTTAAATGACACCCTCTGGATGCTCACTAAAATTATGGGAATTATGAGTTCATTCCATGATTTAAAGGTGAACTCATCCTATCTCGAACATGAATTTAGTCTTCCAGCATTGGAATTTGGAAATCACTACAAGTAAATTGGATAGGCAACAGAGTGGTGTTCTGTGATGACAGTGGGAAATGAATGGCTTGGAAGTTCTTCCAATATTCTCAGCAAAAATGAAGTTGACTCTTCACTGAAAGAAGAAGAGCAAATGAGAGGTACCTATGACAAGAAAGGAGGAGAAATACAAACAGTGTATTCGCCTTCAACTATTACTCGTAGTTTCTTATTAACCTCTGAGGTGATAGTTCTTCTTCATGGTGGAAATTCATGGCAGCGACAAAGAATCAAGAGGGAAGTGTTGGATAAAGGATGCTGATAATTTGCTGGAGAAGAGGAGAGAAGAATTTCTGAGAAGGAAATCATGAATAGCTACTGATTCATGAAAACCAATTTTCATCTTTCGAGAGTGAACAAATTTCAGTGATCACACATAGCATCATCCTTTAGCAATAAACAAAATGATAATACCAGATCAAACAAAATGTTTCGATTGCAAATATAACTGCTGAGATTCTCGCCAATAACGAGATCAAATCCGACAAAACTACTTTAGCGATTCGGCGAAATTAAGCGATTTAAAGGAAAATGATCATAAATGTAAAAATAATTCAGAATTACTCAAGAGGAACCTCTACGTCACCATCGGAGATCTCCTGCTGAAGGTCCTTGGGGTCCTTGCCGTCGACGGTGCAGCCTACGGAGACGCAAGTTCCGAGAATCTCCTTGATGGTGCCGGAGAGGTCCTTGGCCATGGATCTGGGGCGCATCACCCTGGCGATCTCGATAACATCGTCCAGTGAGATATTTCCGTTATGCTTGATGTTCTTGGTCTTCTTGCGGTCGCGCTCCGGCTCCTTGAGGGCCTTGATGACGAGGGCCGCGGCGGAGGGGACGACGGCGACTTTGGCCTGGCGATTCTGGACGGTGAGCTTGACGGTGACTCGAAGGCCCTTCCAGTCTTTGGCCGTCTCCTTGGCTATGTCCTCTCCAATCTTCTTCGGGGAGAGACCCAAAGGGCCGATCTTTGGCGCGAGAGAGCTGGCTGCACCGACCTCACCACCAGTGACGCGCACGAAAACTTCGACGACCTGGGTCGGGTCCAACTTGGGCGGCATCTCGGCGGCGGCGGCGACGGCGGCTTCCCGATGTGGATGGAGTGGGGGGAATAGGTGTTAGGGTTTGGAGTCGAATCGGACGACGGGGGCGAGTATTTGTAGAGTCTACTTGACGGCCCGGTTCAAGTTTTGAAACCGGTTCAGACTTCAGATTCACCCTAGCATTTACAGCCTTGCCGGTCCAATTCGTTAAGGAAATAAGCGGTTCGATTTTATGCTGCAAGTCAATTCTCAAATTAATTTTTTTATTTAATATTTTGAAAATAAATTATTAAAAAATATCACGTTATCCTCAATTTTTTTAATTTTATTTCAAAAAAGTTTTATGACAATTCTATAAAAAAAAACCCAATGTTATCCACGTTATTAATTGCTAGACATTATTAAACACCATTTATATGACTCGATTTGATTAAAATATTAATATACAATCAATAAATTGATTGGCACAAATTAACTCATTTATAAAAAAATATATTTATTTCTATATTACATTACTTAATTGTTTAGAAGGTAATTAACGTTACCACTTACACATTTTTAATAAATAATTAATTAATTTATGTCATTTGATATTTTTATATAATTAATTTTTTTTTATTAAAAAAAGTTAAATCTGTTACCAAGATATGGAGGGAGGTTTAATTAATTGTCCATGCCAATACATGATAGGTTATCATTTTACTCATCTATCTGACACAAATATGAGTATCATTATGATTCATAACCTTTTCTCACTCGATTTGTAATTTATCCACTCAAAAATTATAAAATTTTCGACCAAAAAATTTTAAACCACCAGATATATCATACAGACAAAACATTATCTAATGAATTCTTAATAAAAATTTAACAACATTTATAATGATTCTATATAATCCATGACAAAATAGATTTTTAAATATATGATACATCACCCTTGTTTCTTTGGCACGCTAATCACAACATTGTAGATGAGCTGATTACCACCAGTACTCCATTAAGAATCTTCACATTACAAGGCGTTTGATTAATTATGTTGTTCATGAATCACACCTCAAACAAAAATATCAGTTCTTTGGGCAATTCTTATAGATATGATATCGTCTCAGCGTTTAATAAATGCAAAAGACAAATCCAAAAAGAAGAAAAAAGGATTCCATCTCAAAGTCTACATCTCATACGACGGAAGCCATCTTTGTGTTATTCTCTCAGTGCTTGGAAACAAATACATTGTACTGAAAAAATAGGAGAGCCAAATTAATGTTTCAGTTTGACTCAGCAGGCCTGATCATTTAGTTGCTGCCTGCGGTAGATAGGACCCGTTCCTGGAGCTGCATTTGAGGAAATGGATGATTATCCCATCAAATAAATATAATTTTGCAAGGCAAAGTTTGAAACGGTTAAGAAATAATTCAGTTAAAGATGTATTAGATGAAGATTTCTGTTAAGCAAATATAAATATTAGAAAGTTACAAACAATGCACGAATATGTAAGTCTTGCAGATGGATGTTAAGGAAGATATTAGTCGGCAGTGAAATGAATAATACTCACCACAGCCAGTTCTTTCTCATGCTTTGGTATGAATGCAGTGTCTACTTTTCCGTTTTTGAAGTCCTGTGGGTTCAGAAGCATGCACAAGTAGTTAAGAGCCAGAAGTTGAATGAACGTCTGTACTGAAAATATCTTAGGATTTTTTAAATTGAGAAATTAAAGTTCATTGGCAAGTGGCAAAGATTCAAAGTTTGAATACCTCAATTTCAAGAATTAGCTTATGATAGTCAATAGTTGTAGGAATTCCTGCAAGAGAAAGACAGTATGGACAGCATGACAAATTAATTAATCCAACTTCATAAATGGCAGTTTTATGTATACCCAACTAAATAACCAGTGAAGTACAACCATGATGATTTTGGAGAGCTGTTTATTCCAGAATCCACATAAACAAGAAAAGTCTTACAAAACGTTTGGGGAACAAATATCATATCATTAGTTAAATTAACTTTCTGTCCTGCTTTTAATTGATGAGAAATACATATACAAATGAAAGAATCTTCAATTAAAACAAGCATACATCATTTTGAAAAGATCTTGAAATTGAGACCTTAGGAAGAATATATTAACAAAAAAAATTATACTCAATTTAATAGAAGTTAGTGGTACACCTCACCCAAAACCGCAAGGATATAAATGAACATAATATTTGTGAACAAGATCAATAATCACACCCATGCGAGCTCATTTAAGTCTTAAAAAATATATACAACAAACAAGCTTGAACGCTGGTATGCTCAATTCATTTAAGTTCATAACAAAGCTTATGAATAATTTATAAAAAAAAGTTATTTTACAAGCTTATTTAAGATTGTTTACCATAATATTTCTTTAATTTTTAGTTCAAACATATAAACAATATAATCTACATGAATATTATAATATTATTTGTGTTTATATTTTTATATCTCATATTTATCTATCCAAGGTTTAAAATCTCGACCCGTGCCAAGGTTTCGGTCCTAGACCGGAACGATACGGTTTCAGTATTGTATCGTGCCGTGCCGATAAAGTTTCGATACTTTGTTGTTGTCGTTTCGAGTCAGGCGGAACGGGCAAAACTTACCATTCTGCCCGCTCACCGAAACCGGCACGAGTCGAGATCGGGTCGAGATTGTGCCGATAATAACAAATAAATCTTATTATTACTTGTTTTTATAAAATAAGTAATAATAAGATTTATTTATTGAATCAATGATTTCATTAAATTATAAAGACAACAATTGAGTCTATTAAAAGCTCGAGCTCAGTAGAATTTTTAATAACCAAGCTCGAACAAGCTCTATTAGTTAAACAAACAGGCTTCAATACCATCTAGCTAAGCTCAACTTGGTTCCTTACTTCCTTCACAACCCTACTGACAAACCCAAAACTGAAGAATAAATAAATGAAGTGGCCTCATCCAAGACAAAAAAAAACTATGTATTTATACAACCGCCACCACTACAACAACGACAATAATAATAATGATAAAATAGGTAACAAAGACCAAAAAAAAATGATAGCATCAATTTATATTCTTTAATTATTGGGTGAATTTAAGGCTGACTAACCAGTGATAACAGTGTCATCTAGGGCCCTTTTCATTCTTTCAATTGCTTTCTCCCTGGTTGGTGCCCAAACAATAAGCTGAATTTAAGGAACAAAGAAATGAAAAAAATTCAGAAAGATGCGATGACAGCAATCTGTAGAACTTCTCATCAAAAGGTTTGAACCTGTCAATGTCATGCAAAACTAATGAAAAGAAAACAATCATTCAACTAATAACACACCTTTCCAAGAAGGGAATCATAAGTTGGGGGCACCACGTAGCCTGGATAAACATGACTATCCATTCTAGTAAATGGACCTCCAGATGGTAAGTATGATGTGATCTTACCTAAATTACAAGAAAATATGTATAGATAAGCAATCAACTTATGAATGTGCAATGGAGTAACAGATAACTAAAGATCATTGGGCGGATAAAAATGTTTTTTTTCTGAAGATTCACAATTCAATATCACGTTAAAGCAAAAGAAAATTTCCTAATTCATTCTGAAAAATTGCACTCTGCTATCCACTCAACTGGCTAAGTGCAACAGAAAGAAGTTAGATCAAGGAAGATGAGAAAGAGATGCATGCAACAACCCGTTGTGTTATTCCTATCAATTTGAGGTTAGCTATATGGATTTTATTCCTATCAATACATGAATAGTGCACTTCTTCGATAATAGTAAGAACACTACAAAAATTTAAGCACTTAGAGAAATGAAGTAATGCATAAAAAATATAATAGTTTCATCTTTAAAAAAACAAAGAAAGCATAATGAACAAGAAGACTAATTAAAAGGCATTGCCTTCCCCTTGGGCACAAGTCTACTAACAAATCTAATTACTTTGATGGATCAGTTAGCATTTCCTAAATAACAATGTTATTGAAAATTCAGATAAAACAACAAATAGAATGAAAATGGGAGGTTGCAATACTTGTTCCAATAACAAAGGGTTATATATTAATTATTCTAAAAATTATCACCCAAGCTCTAAAAGACAACAATGCTACTAGATATTGAAAATGGGGGGTTGCAATACTTGAATAGCATATGCTACTAGATATTGAACAATAATTCTCATATCCCACGAAAAGCATCATGGAGAACCATGTACACAACATATATTGAAACATTTATGCTTGCAAATAAGGAAAAAATAGCACATGCTTTTAGGAAAAATAAAACAATGAAAACTAATAAACAATGCAATAAGGAAAAATACAAGGATTAATGTAGATAAGAAACAAGGAAAAAATAGGACATGCAGATAAGAAACCAACTAATAAATCAATGGAAACTAAGAAATAAGTAACAGAATAAAACATTTAAAATTAAATTTATTTGTACAATCTCTTTAGTTGTGAAATATTTCAATTTAGCTCAATGGAATCTATTACGATGACATGCACCTTAAGGAAAAATACAACACTACAATGAATTAAATTAATTGAGAGTCAAAAGTGCCAAAGTAGTTGTTTCAGTTTACTTGAGCAGATTGTGAAAGCAAATAAAAGAAGAACTGGGAAAAAAACGTGCAATAGTTTAATCACTTTATAAGGTATGTTTTTAATGTTGTAAATTGCAAGGATCAATGTAAACACTTATGTTACATTACTACATTTTAAAACTTCAGATTTTAGAAACCAAATCTAGAATTTCAAGAATTGAGGCTCAAGTTCTAGAATTGGAACTCCAACGTAGCTTTAGTTTAAATCATACAGAATTTAGCTTGGAAGAAGGTATCATTTGGCAATGGAATGGTGGAAGTTCAAATTCAGATTGCTTCTAGTCTAAAACAACATACACATTTGGCACCAATTATATCATGACAAGTTCTGTTGACAATTTTTTTTTTATCAATGGATCAAATTCATGACAAGTTCTATTCAAATTTTGATCGATGGATCCAAGACTTCATATAAAAGGTGGTAGAACAAATTCCAAATCAATTCCAAACTGAATAGCAAATATGTGTCGATATGCAATCAGATTGCTTCTTACTGCATCTGAAATTCTGAAATGCAGTAATTCTGAATGGTAGGGGAAAACTACATTGAAGGTTCTCTTGGAAACTACAATGATCAACTACAATTGGCCACAACTACAATGAAGGGGAAAACTACAATGAAGGTTCTCTTGGAAACTACAATGAAGGTTTTGTTCAACTCGTATTTTGGTAGGGGAAAACTACAATGAAGAGAGTTCTCTTGGAAACTCTACTAGTTTCAAGTGAATAATGGTCAACTTGTATATCACTTTAGACCTATAACTATCACCGAAAACATATGACAATGTAGTTTCGTAAAACTGAATAATGTATATGCAAAATTACATAAAAGATAAAACACAACATAAAATAACAAAAGAAACTTTGACCATTAAAAGCAATATTTGCTAATTGATACTTACTTGAAAGGCAGATGATAGTGCCATCTTTACAAAAAAAAAATTCACTGATTTTGATTCATAAATTCAGACCTCAAAAAACTAAGATTTCGTGAAGCCTTGTGCATAGAATACCAAACTAAATTAATTAATTAAAAAATACCAAAAAGAAACATAAAATATCAAAAATAAACATAGTTTAACTAACATGATCAAAAGGCACAACTAACTAAAGGATAATAGTAAAATCAACAATGAAGGCGTATTAATAACAAAATAAGAGAAGATTGATTCCTTAAGCATAGTTTTGGCAAGTAAGATTGCAGTTATTAAAGAAATATAATAACTACTAAATGTTGTAGTAGTTTCTTCTCCAATTCATTAAGAAATTGTTGTAAGGTATAATAAAATTGAGGACATATTTCTAGAAACCTATCAAATTGGAGCATTACACATGTCCTTGTCTAATTTCAGATAAATAGGATGTCTTGTATGTCTTCTAAATTAGTTTACCAGCTAACACAAGTAAGAGATATTGGCGAAACCCAGATCAAAACCAAAATAGTAAGAAACATTAGAATAGTAAGAGACATCAAAACAATGCAATTCCATATCAGAATTAGTTTTGCAGATAAAACCAAATCAAAACCCCAATAATAGATGAAGAGGAACCAGCAAATTCTACTGACATAAGAGATAATTACTTGGATTAGAATGATTCGTCCAAAAAAAGATCCTGATAAGTTCAATTCGGTGGAGAGCTTCGGCAGAGAGGGCTTCAGCGAAGAGGGCTTCGCAGGAGAGGGCTTTTCTAGAGAGTGGATGGGCGGTAGAGATGTTCAGCGGAGATAGGGCTTCGGTGGAGACAGATAGAGTTTTGGATTGGCTGTTTCGGCGAAGGGAGTTCGTGTGAGGAGATCACACGAGTTTAGGTTTTTGAGTAGAGTTTTGAAGGGAATTTATGTGTGAAATTTTGGTTCACAGGAGCATTTTGGCGTGAGGAGTTGGAGGAAAAATAATTGAGGGAGTTAAAAGTTTTGGTAGAAAATAATTAGGGAGGTGAGATGTTTCGGCAAAATGTATTAGAAGAGTTTGAAGGCTATTAACGAGGTACATTGCACGCTATTATAATTTTATAATATTTATTGGAAGTATATATTTTGCACGCGGTCATTTATATGCTTATAATAAGTATTACAGCGTGTTCCGCACACTATTATTAATAAGTTTTAATAGCACACTCTGTATGTCATAGAAAAGTTTATTGACAATATACTTTTTTTGCACATCGCCATTTATATAAATATTATACTATCAGCAATGCACAAAATTGAGCTCACTGTAAAAATAATTATTAATGGCGCGCTTTAACTACACACCATTGATGATGCGCTGCGGAAAGTGATATTTCTTGTAGTGTTTGAAGCATAAACACGAACTCCCGATATCAACTTTATCCTTGGTGGATCTTAGTACGATCAAGTGTTCGTGCTTCTTCCAGTATCCATATGGACACGTTCCGTCCGTCTCATGAACTCACAATTTGGAGTTGTTTCAACTTGCAAGTCATTGAATGAAATTTGGAGTGAAAACCAGAGCATGGAGGTTGAACACGAGTGATCATGCCCATTGGCAAGACCCATGTTGCATTTGAGTAGATGAACATAGGCACCCATCTTCTCTAACATAGGTCATGCTCAACATCCAACAACGAACACAAGCCCCCGTGCCACTAGCAAGGTCATGTCATGCCAACCCTAATTTAAACTCCATGTCCATACTCAAGAACCCTACACCCACTATTCACACAAGAAACCTCAAACCCTTCACCTCCTGCTCCAAGTCTCTCCCTCAAACCCTAGATCCACTTACTCAAGTTCTGAACCCCCTTCCTAAACTCATTTCTTGGCTAGAATACACATCCCTCTTGCTCTAAAAGGTTTGCTTCTTTATTCCATGTTAAAAGCAAGGATAAAAAGATAAGGAAATGAGAAGCTTCGTCCTCCAAAGGGAAAGGAAAAGAGAAGATTTTGGAGAAAGCATGCGACAAAGGTAACAATCCTTATGGTATTATATTTCGTGATGATGCTCATAAATTGTAACGTCCCGAAAATCCTGAAAATAATTTTAGAAAGATCGTGGCATTTTTCTGAATTTTTCGACTATTTTTAC
>JBAMIB010022456.1:0-16573 GCA_037177415.1 Kaempferia rotunda
TTCCTACTACAGATCTCAAATAAAAAAGATGCAAGCACAGGATGAATTTGGAGCATCCAATATTCAGTTCACAAAACCAAACTAAGATCAGCTAGCAAAGAAAAAGGCTCAGTTAGTCTGTCTATATATCTATCTAATCTAAACTAACAGCAACAACCAACTACAAGTCCAACTTTTTGGGATCGGCTAAATAGATATCATCCCGCCATCGAACGTACTAGATCACTATTCATATCATTAAATTACTCTGTTTTATTTGGTTCCTTCATCACTCACATCCAATAGATTCAACTTGTCTAATTATAACCCTATTTGTCATCTTTAAACATGTCGATTTCATCCAAACAGAAATAGTTAGGATCAGTTTCAGTATATCTTTAGTTCTAAAGTTGGAACAAAACTATTTTGGCTTTTCTAAGCCGATCTACTTTAGTTTGATTGGTGGAACAGATTATAATGAAATGAAGGACAAGGAATGTAGAAGATGGCGTGGAACTACATATTCATCAGCAGAGCAGGATGAATCATAGTTGTTAAAAGCGAGCGATTCGCTCGCTTAAGCACGAAAGACGCAGGCCATGCGCTGCAGAGAACTCGAAAGCGTACAAGTTCTCTGAAGCGCATGCATCTTTGCGGCTCGTGCAAAAGCAAAAGTGAGCGTGTTTTGCACTTCCTCTTTCTTTTCTCTGTAAGTTTTTTTTTTCTATTTTGAATTTTCCAACAGCGTCAGAGGCTTCGTTGGACGCTCCCCCGGCGCCGAAGGCTTTGTGGGACGCTACCGTCCGCTTCGGAGGCGTCGCACGACACCTCTGGCTCCTGCGGAAGCATCCGAGGCAACGCCTCTGGCATTGGTGGGAGTGTCCTGCGACGACTCCGACGCCCCAGAGGCATCACGAGCATCACGATATCCTCGAGCTACTATTTGAACTCAAACTTTGGATATGGGATTTGATTAATTCAATCAACTCCTAACTTAAATTAGATAATTCGAACAAACTTTCATAAACCCTAATTAACTTATCTCAATAAAATATATAAAAATTAATAAATTTTATTAATTCATATAAATCTATTTATATTCTGTTAATTTTTTTTACTGTTTTGTATTTTTTTAAATTTATTAATTGCTTATTATTGATTTCATCACTATAGCGTATTCATATATATTTTATTTATTGTGCTTTGTTCGTAAAGCGTGCGTTTCGCTTTGCGCTTTAAGCCCTAGGCCCTTGAGCGTTTGTTTTTGCGCCTCGCACTTTTGACAACTATGTGTTCGTATATGGAGGTTTCTTGTTTTGTTCCACTGTATGTTAATCTAAGAGACATCTATGAAGATCTACTCTTGTTGGGGACACATACTGTTCCTTGTTCTTCTGTGTTTTTTTTTTCTCCAGTTAGAAAATTGTGTGAATTGCTGCACTATTGAATGATCTTTTTCCTTGTTCTTTCACATTATGATCTGAGTAAACATGCACCACTTTATCAATATACTTGTTCTTGTTATCTCATTGTACATTAATTTTTTTTCTTTAGCGAGTGACACCTTGGAATGTTAAAAAGTTGCGGCTTGGTGTAATGAATGGTGCCGATATTCATCCTGGAGCTACACACTACAAGGACAGGGATAGAATGTACAAGCTGCAAGCAAGCAAAGATATGCGCAATGCGATCTCAAGGAAATTGCCAACATCAAGAGCTGTCACTGCCCAACATGGAATGGGTCCAGAATCAGATTTTGAAGGCAAGGTTGTCTATCGCCATTTACAAGATGGAGACATTGTGCTTGTTAACCGACAGGTATAATCATATTATATATTGCTTTCTTAATAATCACTTTTCTCAAAATGGTGATTGAAATAAAATCCGGCTTGTAGTGGCGATTAAAACTTGCATTGACTTTTCTTTATACTTTGTTTACTCAATCATTTTTTTTTCCTAAATCCCTTTTCCATTACTGAATCACTGATTTTCTCTAAATCCCTTTTCCATTAGTGTCATTTTTCCCCTAAATCCCTTTTCCATTACTCAAATCACTGATTTTCTCCGAATCCTTTTTCTATTGGTGCCAATTTATTATTATTTTCACTGATTTTCAAGTTTTCATTGTTGTAATTTTTTTTTGGCATTCCTCAGTTTCCATCCACAAAATCTACTGTTTTTTAATCAACGTGTTACTGTTAGTAGTACATTTGTATTATCTTTTACTTGTAATGGATGATGACAAGCTTAGTGCCATGGGTAATACATTGTCTAGGTTACAATTTATCAGTACTGCGATGCCTGCTTACTAAAGCAAACCCGCATAATTACATTGCTTGCTTAGCGAATTGCTTGACTTGTGAAGTTGTAATTTTCGAGGTTCTCTGTTAGCTTCATCTGGTTACCTACCTTTTATCGCTTCATTTTGATGTGCATTTTGGTATGGCCTCTAGTAGGCAAAACACCATGCATGTGTATTTTGAAATTCTGTATCAGGATTTCTCGAGATAATGACATTAATAACAGAAATGGATAATTGTCTGTCAAGCTAACCTTGTCTAAATTATAGATGAATTCTACAGAAATTATAGGAAATGCTTTTGTAAAGAAAATCAAAGGATCTTTTAAAGAACATGTCGTTCTGTATGTTGATGAAACCCATTTTCTTCAAATTTGAAATATTTGATCCCAAGAACATTGCAAAGAGTTAAATCAGTCCTAACAACCAAGCTATCTAGGGAAGGCGCACAGGTAACTTCGATAAATTAAGGGTTATAGCATTTTGGGGGTTAAGCAAGGTTTAAGTAAAAGTTAAAATATTTGATTCCAGGCAAGTTGCAAAGAGTATAAGTAGGTCTACCAGCTGAGCTAGCTAAGTTTCATTAGCAACTTTGATGGATTAAAACTTCATAGTTTTAACTATACTATTCTAATTTGTAGCTATACAGGGGTTTAATTTCAGATCATGCTGCTTGGTACAGGCACAATTTACTGATTTTAAATTGGACTTTGCTGTTAGCATACATTTTAAATTTGTTTTTTTATTCATTTTAGTTTGTTTTTATTTTTTTGGTATGTGCACACCCTTTGTAGTTTGACTATGTGACACTTTTACTTTGTTTTTTTACATGATTTGATGTTGGTATTCCCTTTAAGATTAATCTAATATTTCGTGAAAGCCATTTGCATACCTTTGTTTCTTGCAAAACATCTGGTCGATTCATATAGTTCTAGTTGTTTATTGTGAACTTTTCTGAATCTACATCTGGTAGCTTTCTTTGTTCACTCTTTTCTGGTTTGTTCAGTAACCTTTGGACAATTGACATTATATTATCTTGATGTGCATTATATTATGATACCACAGTTACTGTAGAACTTTTTGAAGCATAGTGTAAAGTTTAATTGTTGCCCAAGCCTAGCTTACGGGAACATGTTTCATTTAAACGAATCTGCAACTGAATTAGAACATCAAGCAAATGGAACTGGTGACCAAAAATGAGACTACTTTGGCTACCAAGATCATTGTATCTAGATAAATTTTCTTCCCATGGACTTTTGGTTCTGCGGAAACTCTGATGCAGAAGTACAACATTCAAGAAGTTCAATACTCTTTGTATATAGCATTCAAGAAGTTTGATATTCTTTTTATTGTTTGAGAATGGGATTTTGATGGTAAATGATTTTACAACTCACGATTTCCAATGTCTAATATTTTGCAGCCTACCCTTCATAAACCAAGTATGATGGCTCATGTTGTTCGTGTGTTGAAAGGGGAGAAGACAATTCGTATGCACTATGCAAATTGCAGGTTCCATAACATGTTAATTATAATTTGGCATTTACTTTTTGGATTGGTATTCAACTTGGTAGGTATATATTTATTGTTGCAGCACCTACAATGCGGATTTTGATGGTGATGAAATGAATGTACACCTCCCACAAGATGAAATTTCACGTGCTGAAGCTCTTAACATTGCTAATGCAAACAAACAATATATTGTTCCCACAAGTGGATCCCCTATTAGAGGACTTATTCAGGTAGAGGAGTTTTATGTTTTTTTTTTAAATTATTCTCTATGAATTATTTCAATTCGATTTATTCTTTTTCAACTTGCATAAATATGTATCTGATGGGTCTTCAGGATCATATTGTGAGTGCTGTCCTGTTGACAAAGTTGGACACTTTTTTAACCCGCGAAGAGTATCATCAACTTATATATGTTTCTTGTATGCCTCCTACATCATATACTCAAAATAGATATGGTGAAAAGGCTTCACTCTCATGGTCTGAGAATGAGATTCAGCCTCTCCCCCCTGCTATATGGAAACCAATACCATTGTGGACAGGAAAACAGGTTTGTACTATATAAAACAATGCACTTTCTTTTCAAGCTTCTTAACATGTCTACACTTACCTAAATGCAAAAGATTGGAAGAAACTGCATCAACTTTTATGCTGATGGTTTTGTTATTTTGTAGGTTATTACTGCAATCCTTAACTATGTCACACGAGGTTGCCTTCCTTTTACTATTGAAAAGAAAGGAAGAATACAAAAAGAGTATATTGGGAATGATAGTGCTCAACTTGTTTTGCATATTTACAATAATGAGCTAATACACGGAATGATCGACAAGGCACAATTTGGAACATATGGTTTAGTCCATGCGGTCCATGAACTTTATGGTCCAGATGTTGCAGGAACTCTGCTTTCTGTATTTAGCCGATTATTTACTTCCTTTCTTCAGGTACATTCTCCCAAGTTGTTTCATTGTTCTTCTAGTATTTTTTTTTTTAAATCTGAGGCATAAAATGTGTCTATTCTGTTTTCAGATGCATGGGTTCACTTGTGGAGTAGACGATCTTTTACTTAAAAGGAGTTCAGACATGGAAAGGGATAGGATATTAGAAAAAAGCGAAATGCTAAGTGAAGAAGTCCATTGGCGCTTTACGAGAATGAAAGATGATGATAAAGGTGTTTACTATAATTCCTTTAGTATACTGTAGGCATAATAAATTTCAACTCTATGGAAATAATTGCTATTGATGATTTCACATTCATTTACTTCCCTGTGTCTTTTCAAATCACCTTAAAGTCACAAAAATATAGGTCATCTCAAACCACCTATTTGTTCATCTGGTTTGTATAAAAAAATATAAGTGATACTGATTACTAATAACTTGTGGTCTAAGATTGATACCATTTTTGCTAATATATATTTGTTTTATGCAACAATTAAGAGTTTAGTTTACTGATTTACTTCTTTACATCCATGTATTCACATTCTTCATATAGTTCTGTCTTTGCATGTACAGATCCTATGAAGTTGCAAGGTGAGATTGAAAAAGTTCTACGTGGTCATGGAGAATCAGCAACTGCTCTTTTGGATAGGATGATGTCAAATGCCATGAATAGTCTGACTTCCGAGATAAATCAGACCCTCTTTCCTAGTGGACTGTCAAAGTCATTTTTAACGAACTGTCTCTCTCTTATGACGGCCACTGGAGCAAAAGGTGGTCTGGTGAGTTGTTAACTATTGTCTAATCTAACCATGATTTAAATTGTTGTTCTGTGCCAGTCAACATCTGAACTTCCACCCTGTCGTGTTGTGTTTGGCAACATCCCTCCCTGACTCCCCAATTCTTCTCATGTGGGTTTAGGAACTTCAGCATGGTCCTCGATTCTCCTTCTCCTTAGTTACTTTAATACAGTGTGTCATTGCATCTGACACGGCTCCAATCTAGTATTGTCTTGTTCAGGCAGGGACCAAAGCCTCAGCTTGGAACAAATTTGAAATCTTAATTCTTACCACTAGCTCAACCAATTTTACTTTGCTAATCTGTTGATGCTAAGAAATTTTCATTTCAAATCTGTTTTGTAATGCAATGGCCAATGGTATACTTAGTTTGTGGCTCTAAGCATTAACTAATCTATTTTTGTAGCAACCATAGAAGGATTCTACCATTGGAACATTTTTGTATGTTGTTGCTTATATTGCATATACGCATTGAATTCCCAAAAGCCACACTGATCTTTCTGACATAATACCATTTTTGTGTTCTTTATTTACATAATATATTGGTTATCTAAATGGATTTCAGTGTTGCTCCAATAAATGATAAAATGAGAGAAATTAGATTTGAGATGATATAGCGAAGTGTGAGGCGATCAATAAGTTCATGTCACAAAAATTATTCAATTGATTTAGATATTATTAAATATATAGCCCTGCATTGAACTTAATGTGTAGCAAGATTTATGTAGCTTACGCCAAATATTTGAGACAAACGTAGTTTTTTATTAACGTGATGATGTTGGTTATCTTGCTTGTTAATATTTCATTTCTGACAGGAATCTTGCTTTTAACTCTGTATCATCTTTCTCTTTTTGCTCATTCGTCCCTATTTTTTGTCATCTTGCTTTGAATTATCTATCTCCTACATCATTTTACACTTCTAATCTTATTTTCTTAATGAATTGTGATTTTAGATAAATCTCAATTTCTTGACAATTTGCTACAGAACTAAACACTTGTTTTTATACATCATTTTTTCTCATTATTATGGCTCACAAATGTAAACATATGCTATTGTATCTGCTAAACAATCCTATGTTTCTTATTGATACACAAGCACCTCTCTTTCTTGTCATCTTTTTTTCCCTTGACAATTTGAGGAGTAAAAAAATTGATGTGACCTATTTATAGTGGGAATTCGATGCACAGCGAGTGGTCTAGACTTTTCTGCCCAAAAAAAAAAAAAAAAAAAAAATAGAACTGAAGTTTTGTAGCTCTTAAGTTGCTTTGTAGATGTTTAATCATGGAAAGGAAGTTTGTATGTTTGTTTGTTCAAGGAAAAGCCTTTTCCTTCCTCTATTTTCTTTTCTAACAGATGTATGTACCCTTGTAGGTCAATATGACACAAATATCTTCTTTGTTGGGCCAACAAGAATTGGAAGGGAAACGGGTGCCACGCATGGTATCCGGTAAAACTTTACCTTGCTTTCCTCCTTGGGATGTTTCAAGCCGATCTGGAGGCTTCATTAGTGATCGTTTTTTGACTGGTCTACGACCCCAAGAATACTATTTCCACTGCATGGCTGGGCGTGACGGGTATATTAATAATTATATTTTATGCAATTCAAACCTTAGTAGCAGCATCCCAGTTAATTTAATTTATTTAGGATACTTTTCAAATTCAATTTTTCCCCCTTCTATAACTAATATACTTCTATGAATATAGGTTATAATAAATGATAATAGTTTTCATTTGGACATCTATTCTTATAAATTGAGTGCACAAACAACCCTATGCCATGGTTGTGTATTCGGAACCTATGTTCTTGATGTCTACCTATACATGAATGTATTCAATGAATTCAATTTTCCTAACAAATTAATTAATTTACAATTATATAAATCTCGTGAACATCATGCTTTTTAATTTATCTTCTTTATATATTTTCACATGTTGACCTATATGTACTTGCAGCTTGGTGGATACAGCCATCAAAACATCACGTAGTGGGTACTTGCAGCGGTGCCTTGTCAAGAATCTTGAGTGTCTGAAAGTCTCATATGATTATACAGTACGAGATGCCGATGGTTCTGTTGTCCAATTCATTTACGGGGAAGATGGAGTTGATGTTCTTAAGTCAAGTTATATTTCTGAGTTCAAAATGCTTTCTGATGTAAGTAATTACGTTCCGTAGCTCCTATGCATGTTCTTTATGTTTAGTTTTCAGCTATGTCTAATATAACGATCTCTAATTACAGAATCAAAAAGTCGTTTTGCAAAAGTTTAATGACCAAATGGTGGATGCCACTTTGGAAAAATCAAATATTTTTATAAACAAATTGCCAAGTTCTCTGAAAGAGGGCGCAGCTGATTTTATTTCTAAGAATCAAAAGAGGTCTCCTCATCAAATTAAGAAAAAGACCTTTATGAAGTTAATGAAGCATAAGTACCTCACAAGTCTTGCTGATCCGGGTGAGTCTGTTGGTGTCATTGCCGCACAGTCTGTTGGAGAACCATCAACACAAATGACGTGAGACATCTAACTTTGTTCGATAAACTTTTACGCTGCTTTTTTATTAAAATTATTTTTAGTGAGAAATCAAATTTCGCTCAACATTTTTGAAAATATTTCTCTAAGATTGTAGGAAACTACAAATTAGGAGTGAAGTTGCATTTAACAATACACATCCATTTCATGATTGTACTATAACTAATGTTTAATGTATTTACTGCTGGAATTTGCAAAATACATTAAGATTGTGAACTTGATGGTATCCATTATCATCATAAGAAATTATAAATTCTCGTTTACAGGCTTAATACATTTCATTTGGCTGGCAAGGGAGACATGAACGTTACACTTGGAATACCCCGTTTACAAGAAATCCTGATGACTGCTTCAAAGGATATCCGAACTCCTCTCATGAACTGTCCCCTACATGCTTGGAAGACGAAGTAAGTGAAGAACCTCAGCCCTGGTGTCTTTAACTAGAAGTAATCAAGTGTGAATGTTCTGAAATGGATTTTTTTATAAATGATACGATGATCTATCTATCATCTTTTGCAGAGATGACGCTGAACGTCTTTCTGCCAAGTTAAGGAGAGTCTATGTGGCTGATGTTGTGGAGAAGATGGAAGTCTGCACTGTTCCATTTTCCATTTATGGGAATGAGATCGCAACTATTTATAAGCTGAAAATGACTCTTTATCCAAGTGAACTCTATCCAGCCTTTTATGAGCTAACATTAGAAGATTGCATGGAGGTTATTAAGACAGCATTTGTTGATGCCATGGAAGAAGCCATTACAAAACACTTGGATATGATACACAGGATCAGCGGCATCAATGTTGCTTCCGGCAAAGAAGAAAATGATTTCGAGGAAGGGTTTGAGGAGGATGAATCTAGAAACGTAGCAATGACTGCAGAGGCAAACACTGATGGTGGCAATGGTCGTGATGACGACGACGACGATAGTGATGATGATGATGATGGAACTGGTGCTAAAAAGTCAAAACAAGCACGTGATGAAGTGGAGTATGAGGATGGTATCGAGAATGAGAAGTTTGCCGCAACAGCAGGTGAGCATGATGATGAGATCCGATCAGGATTTGAGAGTGGAGTTGATCAGCTTGAAGAAGATGAAGATTATGTTATGGGAGGTGAAAACCCTCCTGATTCGGACACAGACACTGAAGCTCATGAAACTCCGAGTAAAGGGCATTCTACACCCACGTCAGTTGATAGCAAGAAGAAATCAAAATTCACAAACAAAGGAAAGGAGGAAAGCGTATCTAAAGCTGAGTCTACTATTGTGTCAAAAGATAGAACAAAGAAATCAAAAGGGAAGAGTGAAAAATTAGAGGTGAAAAAGAATGTTAATAAGCCCAAAAGAAGCAGCAAGAAAATCAAAAGAGCAATATCTTGCAAATTTGAGGGATTGGACTTTGAGGTTCAGTTTGTCTTCAGAAAGGAACCCCGTATTCTGTTGGCTGAGGTACTTTCAACTCGAGACAACAAAAAGCTGTGATTTGTATATTGTCTGTTGTACTTTCTGGAAGTTCTAAATCATTTCCTCTGTGCAGATTGCGCAAAAGACATCAAAGTGTGTGTGCGTGAAGCAATGCAAGAACATCGACAAGTGTACAGTGAAAGAAAATAAAAACAATACTGATCCATTCACACTGCAGATCGCGGGAGTGGACTTTGCTACACTTTGGAATTTGTATGAGCATCTGGATGTCAATCAAATTTATTCAAACGATGTACATGCAATGCTCAACACATATGGTGTAGAAGCAGCCAGAGCAACCATCATCAAGGAGGTCACTGATGTGTTTGGGCTATATGGTATAAATGTAAACATCCGGCATCTGAGCCTAATTGCCGATTTCATGACCTTTCACGGTGGATACCGACCTATGAACAGACTTGGTATGGGTGGGTTCAACACTTCGCCCTTTGGTAGGATGACATTTGAGACTGCCACCAAGTTCATCGTCGAATCAGCTTTACATGGGGAAGTGGACACATTAGAGTCTCCATCAGCCAGTGTATGCCTTGGCCAGCCAGTTAAATATGGAACTGGTTGTTTCGACTTGATGCAGAATTTACCTATGTGAAGACCTCCCCACTGCTATTTGTCATTGATTGGCTGTCCTATTGTATGTTTAGGTTGGTAACTATCATAATCATATCGAAGGGCACATGCTTCATTCTGTATGATTGTTCTTTTTGATAGAAATATCTGAGCGTTTCTTTTTTAAATGAGGCTTGTTGATTTGAGTCTCTGATTTCTTACAAGTTATAATATTTCATCACAGTAATAGATATTATAATGGGTCTGTTGATATGGGTTGAACAGAGCCTTGTTGTTGATATGGCTTGTTGTTATTACAAGTAATCACAATAATGTAATGTGTTGTTCACTCTTTCAAAAAGGAACACTGTAGCTGGAGATCAAAATGGTTTAGATGACACACCCAAAACATAAAAGCTTTTATCGACCACGTTCACTATGTAGTTAATAAAGTTTTCAAACACAATGACTATAACATTACTCTGTTGTGAAACTATTATAATACTAAAATTTTGACCTGATCTTTGCCATTTTGACTTGAGCTCTAAAAACTTCAGTGTCATCTGCACATAGATCCAGTCACAAATCTTGTCCAACTGGAAGAGAGCAACTCTTATGGACTTTTTCATGATAATCATGCCAAAACATGCCCAAAAGCCAACTACGGATCCCATGAGAATGAAGGCATAATCCAGAATGGTTTCATGATTATCACCATCTTCATCATCTGCTGCTTCAGATGGTGAATGATTAGCTTCACCACAAAGGGCCTTGTCGCTAGCATAGATACGAGCTGTTGAAGGTTGAAAATTGACCTCCTGTTGGATTCTTCCTAACAAGTGTTGGCAGAGATTCATCATCTGCCACATGAATGATATCCTGGTGTATACCAAGTTAGAAGTTGAGCATGAGGAGCACCTCCGAGTTGTTCACGAGATTGTGAAAAGAACATTTGTTTGTCAAATTAAATCAGTGTTCCATTTGGCCACTAAGTGTTCTCTTTCTAGTACCAGTAGTCTCCAAAGCATGATATTTCTATTAATCCACAGAAAATAGAGGTGATCATTAAATGAAGACAACACAAGATAGTGTAGGTCAGTAATTTTTTAGGACTTCTAGGTTATTATCTCTTCGTTGAAGAAATTCCTAAGATACCAACGCCCCTGACTCGACTCTAGTGGCGAAGAAAGGGATGAAGTCAACTGAGATAAATTTTTGCAAGATAAGTTTGCGAGAGCTAAAGCTCCCAATGATGAAGATGGTTTTGTTTTGTACATCAATTGGTGGTAAAAGGCGATTCACGCCCCTAACACCACCTCCAACCCGTCCCAGGGCCAACACGAATGAGGTAAATCACGGAGGCTATTAGCCCAAACAGTGACTAGTGCATAAGGGAGGGCAGACACCTGAATTTGCCAGGATTTGACCCCCGACCTCATTGGTGACAACATCTCATGCACTAGCCATCAGTTCATCTGTGGGAACTTTGTTTTGTACATCAATGCTTCTAAGGGATGAGGATTTTGTCGATGCCTATGCCTACTAACAGCTTAAGGATCATGAGTGTAACTACTGTATTCATGACAGAGAGCAAGCAAATGTTGTTTTCCCATGAAGATCTCATTTCACTATTTATACAAGGTGACCTTTGAGATCTTCACTGTCGATGCTGAAGATGTTTCCGATAGGAAGTCCAAAATGAAATTTTGGCCCACCTGAGAATTGCAGTGTTAGAGGTAATTTGCTAGTCAATTTTCAGAGCTAAATCTAGTGGCAATTGCTTAACTTAGCATCACATTTAGTGCCACTTGTAGCACAATCACCTGTGGGTGCTAGTGCAACATATTAAAACCAACAAGTCAGACGATCGTCGCGTTCATATCATGAGCAAAGAGGATCATTATCTCAAATCCCACAACGAACACATAAATGATCTAGACCACAATCAATAATCAGTTATCAAAAACTACATTGATTCAACAAATCATAACATTTTTTTTTTCTACAGCTAGTAGCATACAAGGTGCAGAGGTCCTATTGCTGTGAATCTTTCAATTATCAAGCTCATTTTTGCCATTTGGACTTCAACTTTACAAACTTTAGTGCGAGTTTCACATAGATCCAGTCGTATATCTTGTCCACCATCTGGAATAGAGTATCTCTTATCGACTTTTTCAGTATTATGATGACAATGTATGCCCAGAAGCCAACTATAAATCCCATCACAATGAAAGCAAATTTCAGTAATCTTTCAAGCTTTCCACTGTTTTCTTCATCTCCTGCTTGAGGTGTTTGAGCTTGATGACAGGCTTCATCACAAGGACACTCTGACAGTGGCACACCACAAAGATCCTTGTTACCAACATAGATTGAGGGGTCATTAAAGGTTGAAAATTGATTGCCTGTTGGGATTCTTCCCGACAAGTAATTGTACGAGAGATTCAAATGGCTGAGAAAGTCTAGCATAGATAAGGTTGGGGGAATGACTCCTATGAAATTGTTCATGGACAAGTCTACAGATTCTAACTCTGTCAAGACACTAATATTTTCTGGAATTCTACCTGTCAAGCGATTGTCAGACAAGCTTAGGAAGCGCAAACCAAGGAGATTCATAATCTCTTTTGGGATCTCTCCGGAAAGTTTATTGTGTGATAGGTCTATGCTTGTTACAAGTGCGAGAATTGTAGTGTACTCAATGGTTAGCCCTTTTGCATTTATCATCATCTTATCATTGGGGGAATACCGACTCGAATTCATTTTTGTTGGTGACAAAGGATGACCTGAGTTCATACACTGAATAGTATTGCCGGTGCATGCATTGGAATAGGTATAATTGTTTTTGGCGAACATTGCACTAAAATTTCCTACAGATGGAGGTATCCTACCAGAGAGACTATTGAAAGAGAGATCCAAAACTTGTAGAGAAGTGAGATGTCCTATATTCTCTGGGATGATACCAGTGAAAAAATTTGATCTTAGACTTAAGAACTTCAAAGATTGGAGGTGTTCTCCTACCCATGTAGGTATTTCACCAGAAAATTTATTCTCACCAAGATCAAGAGTGAGCAACCGGTCACAAGTTTTCAGGAAAGAAGGAAATCGACCAGAGATGCTATTGTTGTTCAAATGCAACGACTGCAAAAAGAACAAGAATACACTTTTGCATTGTGGTAATCTACCAGATAAGTAGTTGTTAGACAAATCAATGACAATTAAGGAAGTTAAATTGCATAAGAAGGCCGGAAAACTACCATTGATATGATTATTAGACAGTGTTAAGATTTGAAGGTAGTTTGCATTTGCTAAGCTCGATGGAATTGGTCCTTCAAACAAGTTGTTGGAAAGATCTGTAAATGGAGAAAGGGTAGAAGGCAATGGACCATTCAAATTATTTGAGCTTAAGTCTAGATTTTGAAGTGAAACTTCTGAAATGAAATTCGAGAACCAAAGTGGAATTGTTCCCGAGAGTCCTGTACCAGAAAGATATAGTGTATCCAAGTGTGTTTGGGACCGAATCCATGACGGAAACATACCTCCCAGATGACAAAAGCTCATATCGATTATATAGGCACTGAAAGGAGCATGCCAATCATTTGATAGAGCTACATTCAAGGAATTGAAAGATATATTCAAATGCATCAAGTTTGTAAGTCGGAAAAAATGAGCTTCAGTCATGTTGCCTTGCATAGAATTTGAAGAGAGGTCTAATTCCTCTAAGTGAGCCAATAATCCAAAGTTTGTTGGAATAACTCCACTCAATTCATTGTCAGCAATGAGTAAGGATGATAGCATTGCTCCTTGTGGACAATTAGATAAGCCATCAAGTAGATCGGTTAACTCTCCGTTGAGATCATTTATCGACAAATGCAGTTTGCTTAGGTGACATAGGCCACCAAAACTCTTCGGTATTTCTCCTGTTAAATGGTTCTCTGATGCATCCAAATACCACAAGGTAGGAATTCTACCAATCATTTTCGGTATTTGCCCACTGATAGAGTTGACATGTAAATCTAAAACTAACAAATTTTGAAGTTCTCCGAGACTTTTTGGTATTTCACCAGAAATATTATTTTCAGAGATATCCAATTCCTCCAAGTGAACAAAATTACCAAAACTCTCAGGTATCGATCCATCGATATCGTTCCCCCTCAAATATAGAACTACCAAATTTGTAAGGTTTCCGAGGTTCAATGGTATCTCTCCTGTTATATGGTTATGAGACAAATCAAGATACTCCAAATGGACAAGTTCCCCTATTGTTCTTGGAATATCTCCTGTTATTTGAGTGTTTTGCATACTCAAATGTCTCAATCTCGTGCAGTTCCCTAACATCCGCGGAAATCTTCCATATATGTCATTCATTTCTAATGATAAGAACTCCAATTGGTGCGGAAGGCTCCGAAACATTGTTGAAATTTCTCCAGATAATGAATTCCAGCTCAAATCTAGATGTTGCAACATCTTGCTAATGTTCTTCATAATTATAGAAATTTCTCCCTGCAACTTATTATCAAACAAAACTAACGTCCTCAAATTATGTAGAGCTCCCAAAGCAACTTGTAGCCCCATGAAATCAAGCGTACCAAGGCCACTCCGAGATAAATCAAGTTGTTCTAGCTTGCTAGCATTAGACAACCACCTCATCGTGGAATCACTGATGTTCCATTCATATTGAAAGAGATCGAACACGACGATGGATGTGAGGTTGAAGGCGGGCAAAGGAGATGGAACCGGCGGGAGCATTGCAGACTTCAAAAGTAACACTTGTAGAGTAGGAACTAAATTAATTTGGTGGAGCCAAGAGCTTGCTCTATAGAGATTCACACAACTCATGTCGATATATCTTAGAGAAGTCATGTGGGAGAGCCAAATCAGATCATCTGAACTTAGTATCGAATACGAATTGCAACATCCAAGGTCAAGGGAATGGAGTTGGGAAAGGTTCCCAAGTTGTGGAGGAACTGATCCGATAAACAATGCATTTGACAGGTTGAGATATTCCAAGTGCACAAGTGAGACAATCATGTTTGGCACAGGGGCAGAGAAGTTATTCAAACTCAAATCCAAGTATTTTAAGTACTTCAATTCAGCCAAAGAAGTGTTTACCTTGCTCACACCGATAATTTCCTCCAGTGGATCATATTCATAGGGATAGTGCAGGTCAAGACTAGTCACATGACCGGTAGAACTGTCACAAGTGACTCCTCTCCACTTGCAACAGTCATGGCCGATCCAGGAAGATAACCAATCGCCAGAATCATACATGTCAGATTTGATGGCAAGCAAAGCTCTCCTTTCAGTTTCTAAGCAATTGTAGCCCACTTTTTCTCGTCGATGATCGTCACAACATACTCTTACAAGTAGCAAGGCAATTAAGACAACAATAGCTTTCTTTGAGGGATTAGAAATGCTCTTGAAATAGCACACAGGAGCCATTTATCAATTGATTCCCTCTTTAGGAAAAAGGGGAAGAGTAGCTAAGTTGGAGGAAAGACTGTCTATTGTGTATATATTATTATGTAAGTGAAAATAATGTCTAGTTTCGATTAGAAAATTGAATGAGTCAAATTTGGCAGCTAGAAGAAAGGTCCAACAATAGCTAAGTATGTAATGGACAAGAAACTCCCAACAAAGTCATCTCCATCTCTAGTTTCCATGTGAAATAGTTAGATTTGGGCACAAAGATTTGTATACCGATTAAGACATTGTGGTGCATGCTTTGAGGAAATTGAAACACCCTTGCAACCTTTGCCATCCGCCATTTCTTGTATGACACACAAGAATAAAACTCAAACGAAGGGTCTCACATGGACTTTTCTATGAATACGAGTGAAAGTCCTGTTTCAAATAACCAAGCATAATTGCATATTGATTAGGGTGGTGGTGGTGGAAAGTTTGTTTCCTCCTGACATACTGAATGACTTCACCATTGTTGGAGCATTGCTTTATATGTATCTTGTTAGGGCCGAAGGATAAATGATCATTGACTTGTGGCATTTCTCAAGGTCATACGGACCTCGGGTGTCCCGCACTGTCGACTTCACAACTATGCAGAGAGGTAAATTAAAAATCAAGTAAATCATCACGTGAGAGGAATTTCTGTTAAGGGAATCGACCCTTATCCATTACTATAAATATACTACGTGGTGACTATTGGATTTTATTATTCCATATTAGGTGAGTTTATTTGTAAGTTAAATATGTGAATACAATCCGATTCTTTAAAGTGATCTAACTTATATTTATTTGGTTCGGGATATTTGATGCAGGTTTAATGTGTAGAGCGCTTTAGCTAATCCGTTATTATCTATGAGCTGATAAGAGATTAGATTTCTATATAAAGAGGAGATCCCTAAGAGTTTAGGCTTAAGAAGAATCTTGACCTAGTTTTTTGTTCCACATTGACAAGAGGCTTTTCGACGCCGTCATCCCCTAAGCCTCCTTGGAAGATCTTCTCCATTTACTTCTGCTCTTTCTTTCTCAGGAGCTTCCAGACGACGCT
>JBAMIB010022962.1:0-16541 GCA_037177415.1 Kaempferia rotunda
ATTTTATTAAATAAAAATTATAATAAATTAAATTAAAAATCATAATTAATTAAAATATTAAATGAAAATTATATAGATATATTAAATAAATAAAAACATATATAATTTGTAATGTATAACACATCAAAAAAATTGTATGGATTTTTTTTATTATGTAGAGAATAATAGGTTTTTTTTTATATACTTATGATGTGGCATATTTGAAACTACAAAAAAAAAAAAACTCATTGAGAGGTTTAACTATTGTAAATGTCTTAATAGGTTTTTTTTTCTTTTTGATGTGGCATTGATGTGACACATTGTAAAAGATGAAAAACTTCATTTAGAGGCCGACCACAAAGTTAAAATAACACTTATGATAGAAAGACATGATAATAAAGTATAATTTTTTAAAAATATTTTAAAAGAGAGATATAATTAAAATTAAAAAATGTTAAATTTTATTCCCCTTCCTTAAAACATGCACATCAAATTTCTTATTCAAAATTTAAGATAAAGAACTATTTATTAAATTTAAATATCTATCGACTGCACATTACATTAATTTCTCCATAATTTATACTAGCTTTACTATTATTATTTTTTCTCTCTCCCTATTTAATATTCATTTTTTATTATTCAATCCATTTTCTTTATTTTTCTCTCTGATATTTTAATATTTTAAAAATAGATTTTATTTCTTAAATTTTAAAAAGTTTATGAAATAGTTTATGCAAAGTTTTTTACATAAAATTTAAATTTTAAAATAAATTCTGTATTTATGAGATTATTTTTTTTTTGAAATGTTAAAGTTTACCAATCCAACCACAAAGTTAAAAATTTCTTACCGTTGTTTTCCCTCACCTCCACTTTTTTCACGCTGCGGATGCGCCGCCGACGAGGGCGGGGTGTCGAGCGCAGCCGCCACCGCCGACGAGGCCCAGCTGTTGCGAAGCCGTCTGGAGGTTGCTAATCGCCGCTACGATCATCCCGTGCATGATGGTGACGGCGTCCTTGAACAGAGCGCGGCCACCGAAGGGGTCGCAGTTGACCTGGCTGGGGTGGTAGAGACGGGCGCCTATTTAGCTAAAAAATAGACGGTCTCGTTCATGGACGACTCATTTTGAAATCGCAAGGATTCTCCGGAGTTCGTCTTCTTCCTCCGAGCAAATTAGGTCACGAGACCAAATTTTCTCCGGCGCTCGCTCCTTATTACCCCCGTTTTTCGTTGCTCAAGTTTCAATTTTTCTCTGATCCACCGCATCGCTCGAGCCCTAGATCCCTAATCTACCCGTGTCGCCCTCGCCAATGTCGTCTTCTGCCCTGTCGCTAATCTGATTCAAGTTGGGCAGATGCTAGCAAAGTCAGGTAGGAATAAAAAAAATTGCTAAGATTTTTCTTACTATTATTGTTATTTTGGCTAAAAATCTGTGATTTAGGTGTTGCATGTTGGTAAAGTTTTCATCTTGATTCGTTGCTTGTGCTTCTTGATCGACGGTACGCTCTCTCGCTGTGTGGTCGCCGTTGGAGAGGATTGTAAAGCTGGATTCTCGAAATCCTCCCCCCATGCGGCCGCCGCTGGTGGCATCCACCTTGAATCGGCCGCCGTCACCGCGGAACTGGAATAGCATCCCTCGGCCCAACATCTCCCCAGCTCTGTACGTTATCCCGGAGTCGAATCCACTTCCATACTCTCCCTCTTCCTTTTCCCCGGCGTCTCCTTACATCATCAACCACAAGAGACGAGGACCGCGGCTCCTCAAGAGTGTGACACAGAGCGACGTCGGCGGAAGCAGGCTGCCGCAGCCAGAGTCAAAGGCTAAGTCTGCTGCCCCAAATGATACCTACGCTAATGTTGGTGACGTTGATGGGCAGGAGATCGGCGAGGAACAGAAAGGCGAAGTTGAATCAAACTCTATTGTGGTTGAACTTCATCAAGTGAAGCCTGGAGACACACATGTGGATAATGGGCCTGTTAGATCATATGAATTGGCTAGACCTGGCTCTCTTGATCTTGTAAGAGACAAGGGGATTAATGATTTCTTCGATCCCATCGGCTCAGTTAGCTCATACAGCAACAATGAGCTCGGTAGGAACCCTTCTACTCCTTCAGGGGAGTATTTTGATGCCTTTGAAGGTATGTCTTTTGTACCAGATTATTTTGGTTTCATATATCATCTTGTTACTAGCATTCAGCTCTTCTTTCTGGTCTTTTTGTTAGTTTGTGTCAAAATTTTCAGCATTTGTTATAGATTGAATAGTGTTGACAGTAAGTTAGATATCTAACAGTCAGGTTGAAGAATAGTATAAATTCCCTCGTGTACTGTAAATGAGAAAGGTAAAAATTGGTAGAAAAGGAATAACGACATCAAAAAAAGTTATTCCAATGTGATGTTTATCCACTGAAAGGATATGGAGTACTTAGTTGTGTTGCTTTTTCAACATAAACAAATTATTACAATAGATCATACTGTAAGTAAAAAATTTTCTTATAGTTTTGTTTTGCTTTCCCTTTTTATTTTCTTCTGTACGTAATGTTTTTCATTGATTTCTTATTTTGTTTGCAATCTAGTGATTTTAACTGCATACAGTGTAATTAGTTCTTTACGCATTATAATGCATTGATGATGACTTTGAGTATGTTCTATGTTATTAGTTCTTCTTTCTCCTCTTTTGCCGTTGTATTATTGATTACTGATTCTGCAATTTCACGCAACATCTGGAAGCCTTTCGTGTAATTGTTGTAACATAGGATAAAAGAATACCAATGCAATGAAAGCTGATGGAATTTGTTTGGAATCCTGTATATGTCTTTAGTCAATGAGGCATTAACATTTTTTTTACAAGGTAATGGAGGATGGAGGTTGTCCAACATGTTTGAAAGTGCATCAATAAAAGAATGTACAAAGCATTTTACGAATGAGGGGATTTTACGTCCTACGAACATAGATTGTTTGAACCTAAGTTTATTAAGCAAAACTCTAAATTCTCTTTTGGCATTGTCACAGATCTGTTGATTTATTCCAATACATGACCTGTTAAAAATCTTCAGCTATATTTTACTGATTGATCTTGTCCAGCTGTTGTCTTAATGATCTGAAACACCAAAAATTTTGATCTTAGTTGTTATTCTTTGTTCTGTGCCTAACAACCGCTTCAATTTCTATTCATTCTTTTGTATGATACAGAGATATCCAGTGATGGTACTTCACAATCTTACAGTTGGAAATTTGAAGAGCTGCGTGACTTGAGGCTGAATATATCGATGGAAATAGAGAGGTGCAAGCAAGCTGAAGAAGCAACTGAGGCTTTGCGAAACCAATGGCAGATGTTGAGTGATCATCTGTCACTTGTGGGATTGCGGCTTCCTGCACCTCTAACTTTTCCTGTCGATGATATAGAACAACCTGACATTGATCCTGCAGAGGACTTGCACCAACAGATTGTGGTTTCTCGATTCGTGGCTGATGCTATAGAAAGGGCTGTTTCTGGCGCTGAGGCTGAAATGGTTATGGAACCTTTGATCGAATCCAAGAACTTTGAGATTGCCAGGTTACAGGACCGGCTCCAGTATTATGAAACTGCAAAAGGAGTTGTCTCAGAGAAACCAAGAAGCTGTGGGTGTGAATGTTAAACTCGATCACTGTCTTTCATCTATTATTTTCTCATTGATCAAACATATTTTCGAATTTATGATTCTGTCAATAACAGTCATAGCAATCTATAAAGATGATTCTCACTGATCAACATATACATAAGAACAGAGAGCATCTGATTTTTGCAGTGTTTGATCATGCGTAAATGTGGTCGCAGAATTGGCACGAGAACGACGTAACAAGCGCAAGAGGAGGCAGAGATGGATTTGGTCCTCAATCGGCCTTGCTGCAACTCTCTTCGTAGCTGCTCTCGCACGGTCGTATCATCCTCTTTCAAGGTCTTCTTCTGCAGGCGAAGGTAATGCTACAGAGATCCACTGAGAATGAAAGTGAAAGAACATATATTGATGGATGAAGGGGAGCCTTGGCAGTAATGATAGAGTGTCTCTCGTGTGATCTGGAAGTCACGGATTTGAGTTAAGAAAAAAACCTTTTACAAAGTAGGCTAAGGTTATATGCAACTTCACATTGACAGAAATTTCATGTACCGAGCTGTCTTTTTTTTTTTTTTTTCTTTTTACATCGATGTATGTCTAGCACTTGCAGCTTGTATTGGATTTTAAAGAATTTGGATCGAGCAAAGATGGTTACTAACATGCTCAAGGTATCTGATTCCTTCCATTTTAAACATTCTCACCAACCAGCTAGAATATGCTGTTGGAATATATTATGGCGGAGAGATAATCACCAGTATTTTGTTTTTTCATTGCAAAATTTGATCTTAATGTTTTTTTGTGTGGAAACATGTAGGCAAAGTGTTTGGCGTATCGTCTCTGTTATAAGAACGAAGGCTTGTCCTAGTTGTCTGGTCATCCCAGTTGCCCACCAAGTGTTCGATATAATATGGACCCGGTGATGGCAGAGAAGATCGCGGCCAGGCGTCGCCTGGGCCGCCTCCACGCGCTCTTTCGCAGCGTTGAGGCATGCCTCGCGCTGCTGCTCGTCTTCTGGTCCTCTCTACGAGGGTACGCCGTGGCCAGGCTCGCCGTCGGCCTCTTGGGCCGCCTGCTCGCCGGGCATCGATTCATCTTCCTCCTTGGCAACGCAATCGTCCTCACCCTGCTCGCGCTGTCCTGCCGCCACTCCGGAGCCAGAGGCACCAGCGGGGGCGACGTGTACGACCAGTTCCTGGCGTGCCAAAGCAGGGTGGCACCATCGCACCCGGCGTCTCCGGAAGGAGAGGAGGCGGCTACTCCCCTGCCGGGGAAGGAGAAGAAGGCGAGGAGAGTGTGCCGGAGGAGCCGATCAGTGAAGATGGAGCGCCGGCGGAGTGGTACAGTGGATCTCCGGCGGTCCACCTCGGACGTCTCCGGCGTGGAGGCGAAACCTGACGTGGACGCAGAAGAATTCCGGCGGATGATAGAATCGTTCATCGAGATGGAGCAGAAGAGGTTCCAGCGAGAGGAATCCATGGCCGGAGTTGCCTCCTCCTTCCTGGAGGCACAACCACACACGTATACTGTAACATACGCCTGAAAACATACTTCATGCAAAACAAAAAAAAAGTTTATGTATGGTATTTTTGTTTCTTTTTAGTAGTGTAAACCAAATGAAAGATGAATTAGGCGGAGAAGGTTGTTGATTTTTTTTTTCTTTCAAAATTAAAATTAAAATTAAAATTTAAAAATAAATACTCATCCTATTATTGTACTTTAATAAATTAAAAAAAAAAATAAGTATGCATTTTCCGCTTGTAAAAGGTAATTAATGATACTGTGGAGTGGTATATTATTATATATTATAGTATTAATATATAAAAAAAGAGAGAAATAATGTTAATCTTAAAAGTGATTATCGAAGAATAGATAAAACAAACAACTTTTTTAAAACTTATACCCCTTCGTAAGAAATGGCTGGAAGGATTGATGCTTCATTCCAAAGTGAAGAACCGGGAATATTTCAGATATTTATTAGTTGCAATAAAGGATAAAAAGTCGTTAAAAAAATCTATCAAGAATAGCTTTTTCTAAGGACAAAAGAACTTGGCATCTATCCTCTTCATAATTCATTTTCTTTCATTGTTTGTGCAAATTTTTTTCCCCTTGAATATTATACTTTAATTAATCGGCTAGAGGATTCCTAGGATTTTAAGTGGCAGAGTGAATCTACAAAGAAAAGAATCTGTCTTCTTGGACATGTTACAAGCCTTGCTAGATCTTCTACTAAGGTAAGAGGTTTACTTGGGTAGTGGCCACATGACTGGATACAATCTATCTTTAACTCGTAGACCGCTAAACCTTTAAGCAAACGGACTCTACTAGCAGGAATCCTCTGATTCATATTTTGTGAATCACTCATGGTCCCTGCTAATCTCCTTATATCAGATCATGAGAGATCAATACATAAACTCCTGATCTGATCCAACGGAGGAGATCAACAGGGACCAGGAATACCGGGGATCCGGACTGGGACTCTACCGGCTGGTCCTTGCTCTTAAATCATGCCGGCCTTTTTGAAAACTTACAGCCATGGTCTATAGAGCAAGGGGATTTTCCAACTCAAAAGTAACTAGTTCGTTCAGTTGGAAGTTACCTCAAGGCTCAAATTGTGAACAGGATCTAGGAAGGAGCCCAGATGCGATGAGCCCAGGATCCTTCCCTTGCTCTCCACTCATGACACCCCTTTCTTCTGCTCTCGTACAATAGGTAAAACTTCTGCAATGTCTCTATCCCAAATAAAATTTTAAAGAAAATTAATAGCACATTATAATATTATATTTATCAAACATCCTAGCATTAACTTAGAGCTCTATATACAAGCCTACATTCCTAAATGATAGAGCAATCCGCTTATATTGTTACCAAGTTACTTGACTCCATATTACCAATATTCATATAATCAATCTTAAATAGTTAAATCTAACATGACTTACTATTGTCGTATTTACCATATTTACTTTGAACGAGATTGTATGTTATCTATCATATCGTAGCTAGTAAGCAATACTAACAAGGAAATAATTGTATATTTATTTAAGATGCATATAAGCGCTCTGCTATAGGTCGAATTCTGCCAAACAATGCAAATTGGCAGGTGATGAAAAGATTTAAGGTAAACACTTCGGTTATTTACATTTCACCTGCATCTGCTAATTATATTTCCGCTGTGGTTGCTGTCATTTGTCGGTAGCCAGTGTGCTTCTCTAACAATTCACAGCAAAGTCTTGAGTACACTAATTACGCTGCAGTAGCAGGAACACGATTGATGTGTTTGAAGGGAGGATCAGTACACTCTTTAACTTCAAAAGCAAAATTTCTTCTTCTGCAGAAAGCATGAAAAAAATAGTTGGGCTGGCTTCTCGCTTGTGAAGCAAAAGAGAAGGACAATAAAACTGGTGGGGGCGTTAACTAACCCGTAACTTCACCTCCTCTTCACGATCTATAAATGCGAGCAGTTCATCCTGCCTCATGAGTGCTTCATACAATGCCTGCAATTCTCATAGACCAACATTTCAGTTGTGACAGAGTTGAAGTGTATTAGTGGATATGGATAATGGAATTATTACAGATATGAAAAGGCATATAGGTGGGGAACCAAATTAAGTATATAAAGAGATTGTAAGTACCTGGACAGCAAATTGAGAATGAAACCATAAAATTGAAGGAAGAAAATTCAAATAACAAATAGTGGATTAAACGGACCTTCTTGGTGACAATAAGCTCGGCTTCAAGTGCATCCACACGGCAGACAGCTGCATTCAGCAACTCATCTTTCTCTGAGGGCATTTCAGAAGGTTTTGCTTGAAGAACATTCACCTTTTCTTCTAACTCTTCTAGCTTCCTTACAAGACAAGAAAGGAGGTGAGCCTCTGTAAATGCAGGAGTAGGTGATGGAGGTCGGAATTCTTCTTTCGGAATAGAATCCATAGAAAACGTAGGATTATCTCTATGCGTTTGAGAGCATTCATTTTGGAGCCTCTTCGATACATGGCTGGTGGCTGAACAAATTAGTGCAAAGAAATATGCGACGAGGGTCATTACATATCGAGTCATTTGAGCTTTAACTCCTTCAGTGGACATATGGATCTCAGAGATGGAACTTTGTCCTGCAATAAAAATATAAGACAACATCAACAATACATGACACCAATTGTAATATAAAACAATCATAGTTTTCCACTATTTAGTTTATTTTAATTTTTCTAAAAATTTGTTTGAGAGGATCAAGATTAAATAAAATTTGTGATTCCACGGTGCATGTTAATTAGATGGTAGGGCTGTAAATGGACAAAATGCCTGTGGAGAAACTTGATACTCAAGCAATAAGAGCTTATTTATATTGTCAATATAAAAAGAATAAAATAACCAATTTTGAACATTAATGATATAGGCTTGTTAATGATCATCGACAAAGCTCATGAATAAATTTCCTTAAGGTTCAATTATGATCTTTCTTTGATTTTTTATGTAACTATTTGTGTTTTATCATTTTTTATATATCAAAAAATTTGTAGGTCCAAATTATCTATGACACATTAAAAATGAGAAAATAATATGTATTTTATTTATTAGACCAATTCTGTATCTAAATTACAAGGATAACCTTTATCTCTAGATGAGAAGCTTTAAAAGCGTTTCAATAACAAATTTAATCACTTTTTTAGGCTTAATGTGATAAATAAAGGAGCTTTGGCATAAGTCAAGCTCAACTTGTTTATATGGTACAAAATTGTAAAATATTGAACCTGCAGTTTATATATTCAATATAGCAAGACCAGGGGTGGAATCTGAAAATTTTTTGAAGCTTAGTGATTGGGTAAATCAATTTATTCTGAAACAGTTTGTCAATCACTAGAATCATAAACTTTAAAGTGAATAGTTTAAGCCCTTGTTGCATAAAAGTAGTTTTGGCATGAGCAGTGCTTCAGTGCAGTGGTTGACATACTCCCTATTGATTTTGGATCTGAGATTTGACAACTATTATTTGTATCAAACCCCTACACATTTATGCATGTTTTCAAATTAAAGTAGGTTAAGCCTCATAAATTAAAACAAAATGCTTTTGCAAGGCATAGTTAAATCACATTCCAATTAGATGCTAGCAAAATACAATAGTTGTCTCAGCAGCTATTACTGGTAATGCAAAGTATGCATGAAAAAGGAAGCAAGAGCTGAGATGATTCTGTTTTTAGGAAAGCAAGATTGTATATATCATCATGAAAACATTTAAATTCCATTTGAATGAAATCATTTTTATAATCGTCAAGCCATGTTAATGATGTGCAGTAGCTACATGGATTTCTTTAAAAGTTATTATTAAAATTGGAAATTAAATTATTTCTGGAAGAAACATGATTACCTTTAGGTCCATCTAGCCTTCTGCTACAAATTTGTTTCTTAGGTCCACCAATTACAACCTTATCTACCATGGGAACATATTCATCACACCCTTGAAAGACAGAAGAGGAACTAGCTGCCTTCATCAGTTTTGCCTGCATCAAATAGAAAGAGAAAGATGTTGATGTTAGTAACTTCTATCAGATTATGAAATGGCAAACAGTAGAGAGACTTTTTGTACAAAACTATAATGAAAAATATGAAAATCCTCTATCCCAACTGAGAAAATTTTGTCAGAAAGTAAACAGATATTTTCTACAATTATCTCAGCAAAAGTAGGCACAATTTGCATAGTAATTTAAGTCGCTCTTCTTTACTTAGCTGGAGGAATTGGAGGGAAATTATCAATAATGTGCACAAGTAATATTATCAATAATGTGTATGTTTGTGTGGTTTTCCTTTTCCCTTCTCCTCCCATCTTCCCTCCTATTCATCCAGCAAATAAGTCATTAACTTCAGGAGAAGAATAAGACCCAAAGGTTCACAACTAAATGAAAATAATAGAACGAAGTTCTCCCTGTATGAGAAAAAAGCCCAAGTTATGCAGTTATGTGAAGTGAACAAAACGAAGATCACAAGTGATGAATAAAAGCTACAACAAATTCAATTAAAATTTAGAAAATTTGATCCTGTTTGAGCAGCAAGGAAAGAAAACCAATCAGATAGTCATGCTACAGTTAAAAGGTACAGATTACCTCTTCGTGTACTGGGGTTAGGCGAGGATTTGGTAAATATGCTCTAGATGCTTTAGGAGAGGTGACGTCTTCAGCCTCTGAACCAGATTCAGCAGTGGACGTATCACTGCCTTTTATCTATTTCAACAAAAACAGAATTATAGTTCAACATTTTATAGATTGAACTTCAGTTGAGGCTAGAAAAAAATGAGAAGACCCACGGTTGGATATGGTGGCTTAGCATAAGCAATAATCTTTCCTTCACCATTGGATACAGCAACAATTTGCCTGGCACAGTGGGCTTCACCACTAAGGACCATCTGCATAAAAACAAAAACCAATTGACAAAACATAAAGACAAAAAGAAAGTCAACAAATGAGATTTGGATAGAAACCTTCAGTATATTGGGGTCCTTCCAAGGACCTTTTTCAGATTTTAGACACCCTCCTTGCTCTGGACAAGTACAAGAACCACCAAGGAACTCTGGCAGCTCACTGGAGATTGATCAGATATTATCAAAAGATTAATGTCAAAGTATCCATCACATTAATGTTGAAATTTATCTGTAAAAAATAATAAGCAAAGCACACACCTTGGCTCAATTATCTCGAACAGCTTATTCTGGTACTTTGTCCCAAGAACCTGGTGAAAATTTGATAAATAATTTCAACATGCATCTGCTCATGTCTAAGTCTCATCAGTGTTGGCATGAAACTTACATGAATTTTTGAAGTAGTCTTGGGGTCCAAAAATGATTTTACGGTATTCCATAGCAACCTAAATCCAGGGCCAGCATTGACAATAAACATCCGGTGCAAGGTCTACACACATTATTTTTTACCAATACTCAGCCCAATATTCTAACACAAATAAAAAATTCACTGGCTGAAACAAGATGCTTCTGTATACCTCAGGGTAATTGTCATTGTCAATCTTCTGTAATCTCTGAATTAGTTCTCTAGCAGTTTTGCTGAAGTTCTTCAAGCCCTATAAATCAGGTAATAATAGAAAATAATGAATTAGTCCAGTGTATGTTCTATACAAAGAAAATGGATAATTTCAACATGCTGAAGATTCTGGGATGATAGCATACCACTCCGTGAACATCAAGAATAGTTGTACTTGAATCAATGTGCTTTTTTGCAGCAAGTGAACAAGCTGGGAATTTAATTAAAAAACTCCTTTCAAACTCCTTCACGTGGTATCTTACATATCGGTCCATTGTGGTCACCTGCATTAGTTTGTTAGGATCAACTTTCCCCAGCCTTTCAATATAAACTGGTCTTCCCTCCTTGTCCACTCCGTGATAACCATGAGGATAATACTTCAGAACTTCACTTAATTCAGAATACTCAAAGTCCTGATGAAAATAAAACTCTGTTAGATATCTGGACTATGAACTAAATCCAATTTGAACAGACGATGAGCTGACAATGTTCCGGATAAGAGGGAAATTGAGAAGCACCAATATCAACCTATTCTAGTGACCTAATCGCCTACTAACAATCATGCCTCACCCAGACATGAACTTCAACAGTAGTAGCCTTTACAGGAGATCTGACAACTTGGCGATGACCACACCTCACGTGGATGAGAGAACCACCACTACAATCTTTGCTCGGACTCAACCGCCATCATACTCAATCAACTATTTTTTAACATTTTACAGATTTGAAATTGATGAGGCCATTGGATAATGTCATCATCAACACATTAAGCTTTGTTTCACCAAACTCAATGCATTATGTTTCCATTTCATTATTGTACGTCTAATCAATATTTTTGCTTATGAGAGTTCCTCTAGTTTATATAACAAGCTGAACATACTTAGTATATATGTTACATCTTAAGGGAGAGGTTCTTAGAGATATTAGATTAACAGAGTATTGATTGTTTAGTCCCATACAAGTAATTATAGTTCTAGACTCCTAGTGTTTTACATCAAGTCTAAAGATATGACAATAACTACAAGAAAATTACTTAAAAAACAGATTACATGTCAGTTCTCAGAAAAGTTGAACTAACAAAATTGAACAATCCTACCTCTACAACCGTGTCTGTACCAAATTCTTTTCTCCACTGAAGCATTTCCGCCCACATGTGCTTTGCCTTCTCAATATCAAATTTCCTTGCTTTAAGAAATCTTAAATGATAAACAGGATTTAAAATATTAGAGATGAAAAATAGTGATCTAGCGATAAGAAATACAACTAGTCACAAGGAATAAGGCACTCCAGAAGCAAGTATTTGAAGAAGACAGTAGAAATTTTAACTTTAGATAGCTCAGCACAAACAATCATACCAAGGATGAAGAGCAAATAAAAAACATGTAATGTTAAAAATCAAAGCATGACTATGAGTGTTACATTAGGGACCCCAGCACCAAAAATCTAAATTATAAAATGGAAAAGCAAGTGAAGTGTTTAGATTTCATGGAAATAAAGCAAATACATTTTGCTGAATTAATTAAACTAGGGGTGTGCTTCCTATGAGGGAAGAAAAACTTAGAAGGAAATAAGGTCACAGAGTTTTTCTGGAAACACTCTGTATTGTTTCTGTTAGACCACTCATAGAAATGAAGCTCAAATCTGAAATTCAAAATTATTTTTTTTTCCAAAATTCAATTTTATTTTTGATTAATCTTTTAAATGCTTTTAACCAATAAAATTTTAAAAATATTAGATTCTTTGCAAGAAGAAAACAGTCAAATACTTCACTTCACAGCACTTAGGAAAATATTTTTTTCACTGCCCTTTTTCTGCTTAGCTATTTCCTTCTTTTGTAGGAAAGGTGCAAAAAAGGTATTTCATTGATGCATTAAACTTGTGAATCTAGCTAAAATCCAAAATAGTTGTCTGTCATAAAGGAAAATTTTAAAAAGTATGGATATTGGCAAAGGAATTTTACAGATATAAAATGTCAAAAACATTGATAATGCCTAATAATTTACCTCAACATCGTATGATAGTCATCATGCTTGGCAGGCAACAGTTCGTCTAAAATTAAAGATTGACGGAAAGTATCAACAGCCTCTAGCTCTTCAATATTGCGTATATCCTCAATAGAAACAACTCTGTTTGTCTTCTTCCTCCTATTCTTTTTCTTCAATGAGTGTTTAAACCTACTTGATGCATCCAGAGCTTTTTTCTTCAAGGATCCAATTTTTGTTCTTCTTTCATCTTCTGAATTTTCAAAATCTGATTTTCGTTCCTTTCGTTCGTCATGAATGGAGAAACCCTCAAAACCTACCACAAACCAAGGAAGTTATACGTCAAAAAGGGGAAATTCAGTTGATAAAAGTAAAGGTTTGGTGATAAAAGATGAAAACAATATAACATCTGGCAATTTCTATGGAAATGAAAATTTACACAGAAAATTGAGAAACAATATATGCTATCTACATCTCGTAAACAACAAATTGGATTCCAATAGAATAAATGTAGAATGATTGAAGCAATAAACAAACCAAAAAACATGGGTAAAGCTCCACATGCAATTGAGGAGAAAAGCTTACTGTTACAAGTTATAACCCAATCTAACAAAAACTGGGGTTTATCTCATTGTCAACTACTGGCCCTAAACGCTTAAGCAAAAATTTGTAGCAAAAAATACCTTGTAAACTGATAAGTAAATAGATGGTATTGAAGACTCCTTCAACTAGCTCATATTAACAAATCACGATCCAACTAGCCATCCTACAGATTTAATAGGCATGAAATCATGAACCACTTGTAGAAAATAGTTAAGCTCAAGTTGATGATAATAGACATGTCTAAGCCATTTAAACCCTCTTCTCTGGATTAGTCAAAGTACATGACATACGTGGAATAAATTGAGTCCAACACCAGAGGGTACACATCCTCATTATAGCAGCAACTCAGCTCAAAATTGTTCCTAGTTCACAGAATGAGAAGACAACTTAAATCTCCATAGCCTTGCATGTTCATATTTTTCCTCAGCATATGATTATCTGTTGTGATATACTGCCATGACCAGATCAACCAAGAAAACTGAACCATTAACTAGGCTAAAATGCTTTAATAAAATGCATGTAGGCTTCATGGAACCTAAGACCTCATCTATACTTCAGATAAAAAAAAATATGCTAAAAGTAAATGGAACAGGATAATCAACATTATTGAACATCAAATCACCATCAATGTGTCACTGTGTGCCCCTTAAGTGAAAAGGAATTAAAAACAGACAGGATCTTCTAGTCCCGTGTGATTGTCATGTGCCCCTTAGACAAAGGGAAAGAAAAGGACATATAACTGTGGTAGAATTTACAAACAAATATGTTGGCTATTAGAAAACAACAACATAAATTGTTAATGTAGGAAATTTAAACGATAAAATTGATGTCTGGGTTTACTAGAAAAAATAAAATAAAATAAATATTCTTAGAGAGCGATTAAATGAAGCTTTAATATATAAAAATATGAAAGAATATAAGTTAACATGATATGGAGATGTTCAAAGGCAACACATATCAGGAATTTATTCCTCGCTATAGACCTGTAGATAAGCAAGAATCCAAACAGTTGCAAAATGCCAAGACTACAGCAGAAGCAAAGAATATTCTTGGAGAACATCAAATCAATCAATCATAGTGCCTCCACATTTAGCACGAGATGACAAATTTGAGAAGTTGGATAACATTGATGCATAAATCTAAGTGGTGAAAGGCAAAGAATTTGAAACTAAATCAAACAGATACCATCTTTCTATGCTTAAAAATTGCCCAAAAATTTAGCAGGCCAGATTGATCTAAAATCCCAAATTAATAATAAACAATAACCGCATTTTAGAGCCATCATGTGATCACTCCGACAAGGAGAAGAGAGCAACTCACAAGGCCTAGCAAAGCGATCCATCGGCCCCGACATATTCTTAACAAAGCAAACGAAGCAGGTCTGGCGGACGAAACCACAAAGAAATAAAAGATGAGTAATAACGCTTCAATGGAGCAGTTCCCCCTGCAAGAAAACTGCATTCGGTTTAGAACCCTAGGGAAAACCCTAAACGTTCGGATCTCGCGGAAAACCCAACCAGAATCAGATCGAAGTGCCTGGAAATGATCGGGATGGCACGCGGAGACGGATCCGGGCCGATGCCGCCGCGGGTGGCGACCGATTCACGCGCTATAGAGGTTGACCGAAGGTAATGAGCCTGATGAGCGGTGCGTGGAGGCGCCGACGGAAAAAAAATGATCGAGGGCTCCCGAGGACAAAAAGGGGCCGAGGAAGGGAAGAGAAAAGCGACAAGAGAGGAAAGAGGATCACCGAAATCCTCGGCGTTGAAATCGGGAGGCAATCCGGATTGCCAGCCGAAGCGACCGACAGCTGGCAGTCGTTCCGCGTGCAGGCCCGGAGAGGGACACGTGCCTATGGCCCCCGCAGGTTGGCAGGCAATTTTAGTTGGGAAACATTCTATTTTACCCCTCACCTTTTGTCATTCTGTGAAACACCCTTTCGGCCTCTATAGATGTTATTTCAGTGAGAGTCTATATATAGTATTTAAAAAAGGATTAAGGAGACAAATAGAAATGTTTTACGTATTACATTATACATTTAGGTCCTGTTTTTTCTTCAGAAACTTATCGAACATGAAGAAGTAGATTCAAGCAGATGATCTGAAATTCTAAATAATGATCATGAAAATTAACAAGAAATTGAAGTAGCAGCAAGCTTTAGGATCTCACTCTAACTTTTGAATCCTTCCAACTCAATTCCCTCCATCCTTGTCGACGGTGCAAGTCTCAGAAGCAGAGCTTTGCTTCTCTGAAGAGCCGACGGTTTTCATGGTTTCCACCTTCCAGTACTTGCCATTGGCTCCGCCTTGCACTCCTTCCTTCTCACCGAAGCCCTCCTCGCCGGCGTCGGAGTCGGAATTTGACACCGAGACCTCCATCCACTTGCTCCACACCTTCACCAGCATGCACAGCAAAACCATGCAAACCGCCGCCGACGTGGAAACGATCGCCACCACGATCCCCGCCACCGCCGCATTCGATAGCCGAGCCATCTTTCCGTCCATATGCTTCGCGCAGGAACTCAGCGGCGCGTCGCAGAGCTGGGTCCCAGTGAAGGAGCTCGCCGGGAAAACGGAGAGTTTTTCCGGAATCTCGCCGGAGAGAGGGTTTTCCGACAGGTCGAGCCGGTGGAGAATGGTGAGTTGCTGCAGGGACGATGGAATTTGACCGTTTAGTTGGTTGAAGGAGAGGTTGAGCCTCTCTAATTTGGTGAGCTTCCCTAATGACCGCGGAATGCCTCCTGAGAGCTGATTCTTGCTCAAATCCAGCATCACTTGGAGCTCCACTAGCTCCCCGATCTCCGGCGGTATCCCTCCGGTGAAGTAGTTCTCCGACAACCTCATCTCGTAGAGCTTCTGCCAGTGCTTGATCGCTGCGGCGGGGATTAAACCGGTGAGGTTGTTGAGCTGCAAGTTGATGACGTTCAAGGAAGTGAGCTGGCCGAACTCAGCCGGAATATTCCCGGATAGAGAGTTGTCTTGCAGGCAGAGCTTGAGCAGCGACGAGCAGTTACCGAGCTCCGGCGGTATGCTTCCAGTTAGCTGGTTAGATGAGAGGTCGAGCTCTCCGAGTGCGTTAAGCGTTCCTAGCCATGCAGGAACTTCACCGGAGAGCCCGTTTCCGGCGAGTAGCAGATGCTTCAGCCTCGAGCAATTTGAAATTTCTCGAGGGATGTTACCTTCAAAATTATTGAAAGATAGATCGAGCAAGTCGAGCCACTCGAGCTGGCCGAGCTCGTAGGGAATCCCCCCGTTTAACAGATTCCGGCCCAATCGGAGCCGGGTCATGTTTCTCGACCCACCAATCGCCGGAGGAACCTCCCCGGAGAAACAATTATCAGTCAAGTCGAGTTTCACAATCGAA
>JBAMIB010023058.1:0-16540 GCA_037177415.1 Kaempferia rotunda
ATGGATATCTTGGTTACTTGAATCTCTCGTGCAACTAATTTACCTCTGTGGAAGGACCACCAGCAAATGTCAGTATGCCATCTCTGATGATCCTGGACCTCCATAGCAACACGCTTCAAGAGGTTATTCCACTCCTTCCGTTGAACACTCTTGTTCTCGATTTCTCAAGCATATAGCCGACCGGCCCTAGCGCCAATCAAATTCTTCGGGTCTCAACTCTCCATTTCTCCTGGTCGCAGCTCCTAGCATATATCCGGTCGGCTCCAGTGCCGGTCGGATCCTCCGTCGCTCAATGACTCTCAACATAAATTCGATCGGTCCTAATTCTAATCGGCCTACTTTCGGGAAACAAGATTGTCAAAGAATTATAAACACTTGTCAGAAATAACAGCATGCACCAAAGAATATTTTACTACTCTGATTTATACAAGTGACAGAACCTTCCTTTGTCTATGAGAAGTCCGCTGTACATCCTCTGTTCCCGACATATTTTGAAATCGAATATTCTTTGTAGCCTCATTACTACTGAGGTTGTGAGAGGTAGTATAAAAGGGGGTTTTCTGCATTCAGCGAGGTACGCACGCACACACATCCATACTGCTTTTCTATTATTCATCTTCTTTCTACACTTTTCGCTCTGCCATTGTCCTGAATTGAGCGTCGAAGTTCCTACGTTAGGACCCCACCCTGGTTCTCACTCAAACACTCCGGTGTGCTAGTGTGCGCAAGCCTGTGAGTATGAGTTCCACCTACTTTCCCTGCAACGTATGAAGCCACGAAGGTTCGAGGTCTTCAGCTCAGCTTCGAGTTTCAACCCTAAGTCCCCTCTCCGTCAACATTCTTGCTTCCTCCATTTGACTCAGTCAGTCATCTTAACTTATTGACATCTTAAAATAGAAGAATACCTGAACCTTTTCAGTTAGCATTTCCGGGATTTTCCTCGTTCTCCAAATGACATGCTTGAGATTCTTTTGCTCAATATTGCAGCTACAAAAAGGAGATCATGTTCAGGGTATTTCACACAGCCTGTCCTCAAATTTGACCATATAATCTAATGTAATAATACCCCATTCCTTAACCACTATACCACCATGAGAGAGCTGTCCTCTGCCCCAATATAAACTTTGACCATGTATTCAAATGCGTATTGTTATTCTTTAGGCAAGAAATATGCTACAGGTTTATTTTTCCTTTATTTGTTGGTGTCAGTGTGCATGTCTTTTGTGTTAAAGTGCCCATGGCTCCCCAAAAAGAGGGGCTCTTGTTATAAATTATCACTTATTCCAGTTAGTTACATAATTGAGAACTGAGAATAACTCTTATCATCTATAATCATTAAGGAAACATAGTTCCACAGCATTACAATAACCTTGTTTAATTAGTGAGAAGTTGGAGGCCTTAAAGAGCAATTCCACTTTAGATCCATTGGAGCTACATCCATAAAAATAAATAAATAAATAAATAAATAAAGCATTTAAGCCAAATAGATTTTGAAAATTAAACCAAAGAAGATGCATCATTAATCAACTTAAAGCTTGACTAATTGTGATTGTGACCACCAATTAGATATTACTTTTAAAATAAAGATATTGCAGAAGTGTATATGTTATCTCCCATAAAATTGCACATCGTAAAACAAATTTATCACATCGTAAAACACTGTATGGCTTAGAACAAGTCCTTAGCTTCCTTCATTTACAACATAAAAAAATAATTAATCAAATTGGCCATACAAAAATTTTCCACCGACTACTAGAATAAATCAGAAAGCACTTGTAGTGAACAGCCTAAAAGCCCAACATCCTTTAGTTGCGAGTCCCATTTGAAGAAAAAATCCTTACAAATACACCGTAACTGAGAATCGAACCGTAAATATCTGAGAGACAACTGACTATCCCTACTACTCTACCATAACTCGGAGGCAATCTGGCACAACATAGTTCATATAGGTAAAGAGTAATTGAAAATCAATCACAGATGTAATCTGGCACAAAGAACTTGCTGGCAGCCTATTATAACCCAAATAACTTAACCAGATATTTTGCTTGACTTTTATCTATTTAGTCAGGACTTTTCCAGATGACTAGGATTGCAAGGTTGTGAAGCAGGAAATTGGTCGAATGATTTCTGATCCATAAAATAAAGAACAGGAACTCAAAATAATCTAAAAAGGAGTGATAAAACACGTTGGTTTATTACATCAACATCTCAATTGTAGAGGAAAGGAGGCAGATACCAAAGAGAGCCCAATTCCATTCTGTATATTCTGAGCAGGAATTTCTTTTGAGCGGTTGCAGCTGATCATATGAAAGTTGATTATGCTGTTAGTCTTGTTTGAAGAGTTCACGACCAATAATCATTCTCCTGATCTCACTAGTTCCAGCGCCTATCTCGAATAGTTTTGCATCTCTCAGGAGACGACCTGTCGGGTACTCATTTACGTACCCATTGCCGCCAAGACATTGGATAGCCTGCATGTCACAGAATGAAGGGCAAGTCTCAGACACAAATGTCAGCAAAGTAATTTGCATTTTGAGTTTGTAAAATTTGATGGTTAGGAAGACAAAATGAAATAGAAGAGATAGAAGATGCAAAACTCATCATACTGGAATCTCCAACTCTCTTGTCACATGCACTAACGGCTATGTCTATAATCAAATTATCCAATAATTACATCCATGTCTGTATTTTCCAACATTAAACATTAAACTTATGAGGGTCATCAACTCTTGGAGTTGTTCTTCTATACTGATTTTGCACAATTATAACACAAATCTATCAGACTAATGCTGTATTGTAATTATAATTGTGCAAAAACAATTGTATATAAGAACAACTCCAAGAGTTGATGACCCTGGGGCATCAGTTTAATGTTGGAAAATACAAACACGGATTTAAACTATTGGATAATTTGATTATAGATATAGGCGTTAGTGCCCGTGACAAGAGAGTTGGAGATTCCAATATGAAGAGGTTTGCATCTTCTATCTTCTATCTTGTTTTTTCCCCACATTCCCAGAGTTGCAACAAATCTATGAGGCCAATTTAAATAAACCAAGAGTACGCTTAAGCTTCAAATTTAAGTTATACTCTTTAATTGTTCAAATAAATATAGTTCATGAAAATTAAATTGAAGATTTTGGTCTTAATCATAGATCCAAAAATCAAAGGATATAAACATTATAGATGATTTTTTATAATTTTGTAAAATGATTTTTAACATTCAGTGATGACAGGTTACTTTTTTCAAATTTAATTTAGTTCAACTCTCTTTCTCACGTCACTTCCATCTTGTTATTTTGAACTAGAAATTCGCAGATTTGATCATCCTATTTAGTATTCTAAGAGTTTGAAGCTGCGTTAATTCACAGAAAAACTACTAAGTTAGATAATGGAAATCCAAGCCTTAAGCATCCAGTACCTGGAGAGCAACTTGTGTAGCTTTCTCAGCAGCCAAAAGAATAACCCCAGCGCAGTCCTGCAAAATGGGTATTTTACAATTTACCACCATGAAGATTAGCATTGAAAATCGTGAGCATTCACAACATCATGCAGTAGTGATGTTCAACAGTACCTTTCTGTCAACTTTTCCGTTGTCACAGTCTCGAGCAACAGAATACACAAAAGCCCTACAAAGAGAATGACAATTTTCCATCACATCTATCTGCTAGTAAAATTAAAGATTTAACATATGGTTATCAAACAAACTCAAAGATAAGTGTACCTAGAGGACTGTAATGAAGTGTACATGTCAGCCAACTTCCCCTGTAGTTTCAGGATGCTACATTTGATAAGTCCAATAGAAGTGTTCACAACACGCGTCTTTTTTATGGTACATTAAATTAGATTGCCAACCTGTATAAATTGAAACTCTCCAATTGCACGGCCAAACTGCTCTCTCTGCCGAACATAGGGAATAACTGCATCAAGGCATGCCTGCATAAGACCAAGAGGGCCAGCAGCTAGTACAAGCCTTTCAAAATCAAGCCCCGACATCATGACATACACCCCTGTATAAGTTAGTTGTAAGTCTATAAGTAGATGCCTAAAGAAAGTTAATATAAAGCACAGACTTGCTATTCAAAATACAAAGCTTTTGCATGCATAAAAAGGTTACGGAAGGGTAAAATAGAATCCCTCAATTTTCTTTACTGCATACTCCATGAAAATCAGTGCACTCTTGAAAGCTTCTCCAATCTTTTTTGTGTGTATTGACTCCAAAAATATTATCAATTAAGAGATCATATATTTCAGTTTCAACAGCAGAGCAGAATCTTTTCATGGTGTTCTAATGAGATATGGTTGGTTATCACAATATTAGCCTCTTTTCTATTCAAATTCATTAATCAAGTTCTTTATTATGTATCTGTGCTAACAATTTAGTAAATCGGTGATTCAATAATAGATGTCAAAAGAAAGTATATAAAAAGATATTTTTTGAATGTCCATCTCCTTTTTATAATAAATATTATCTGTGTTGTGAGAAATCTTAAAGAAACTAGCACCTTTTCCTTCTTCACCGAGAACATTCTCTTCCGGAACAAAGCATTTTTCAAAGACAAGCTCACATCTGTAAAACATGGTGACAGTAAGGAAAGTATTGACCATGTTAAGGATACATAAAAGTTGAAGAGATATCAAACATACGTATCGCTTCCTCGCATACCAAGTTTATCCAGCTTTTGAGCAGTACTAAACCTGAAAAAACATATCCTGTCATAACTAAAACACCACCAAACCCACAGATATAGCTCCAATAACTATAAGAAAACTCACTCAAAAGCATAAAACTAAAATGTGGATTAAGAATTTTACTTCCTTTTTCTAAATGTACATCTTACTGCACCTTAAAAACTAAAATGTTCTAAGCCTCAAAGGAGATCCAACATTAATTTCAAGGTAGCATTACTTAAGAGATTACTGTGAATACCCAGGCATCCCCTTCTCAATTATAAAAGCAGTAATTCCTTTTGATCCAGCACCAATATCAGTTTTTGCATAAACAACCTGCAGAAAATTCAATGAATAAAACATCAAAAATACAGTGGGGAATTTAGCAATCGTGAATTAATAAACATTACTATGGATGACATTATATTATTTTAAAAAACAGCAGTGCACTAAACTATTACATAAAGTGTCAAAATTGTCATGTTATACCGTTGCACAAAATGCTTACTGGCAGTGAACTTTTTAATTGGTTAATAATGATAAAGTTCTATATGTGAATTTCCTTTTGTTAAAAAAAACTCTGGGGGCAAAAAAAAAATGATGATATTGTTATGATGGAAAAGTTGTAGTATTAATATATAGCTAGGTTAAGCAATGAAGAAAAATCATAAGTGTTATGCATACTCATAGAATCAATTCAATTATATAAAGCACAGATGATTACCAATGTCTGAGCAATGGGGCCATTGGTACACCACATTTTGTTGCCATTGATGACATAACCACCATCTACTCGATCAGCTTTGCACTTCATACTGACAACATCTGAACCAGCTGAAATTGTAGACAAACTTGTAATGAATCACAAAAGCAGAAAACTTTGGAGAGGCCACAGAAAAAAAGACATGATCAGATTGACTAATTACCATTGGGCTCACTCATTGCCAGAGCCCCAACATTCTCCCCACTAATTAGCTTCACATTAGGGAAAAGCAGAATAATCAGTACAGAAAGAACTCAAGAAGAGATAGGTTCATTCAAATAAATATACATTATGAGCGTATGTGTGATTTAGTTCTATGGAATGGCACAAAAATTGAATATTGTTTGACCAACATTTCCAATATAGATAATAGAATCATAATGTCACCATCCACGACAATCCATTATCATCAAGAGGCTACAATAATTTTCATTATTGGTTAATGAAAAATTATCTAAAATATATCAAGAATAATAAAAGAACTATTAGGGTAAATAATCAATAGTCAGAGGAAACATATATGAACCTTTGGCAAATACTTCTGCTTTTGCATAGACGTCCCATGCCTCGCCTACAAAAGTAGCTAACACACGAGATTAGTCACATTTATTATTTTAATTATCAAAGTATACTATTTGAGTAATGGATGGAAATTTTCCTGATACCAGTTGATTTATGCAAAGGTTGGAGTGTGCACCATAAGAGAGGCCAACAGACCCAGAAGCACGACTAATTTCTTCCATTGCAATACAATGATATGCGTAACCAAGGCCAAGTCCTCCATATTCCTCTGCAATGACAAAACTATTTGCTAGTTAGAGGAAGATACCTAGATGATTTTGATTCCTCATGTAGTTAGATGAATTAGTTAAATTTGGCATCTAAGTAAAAAGTGAATATCCATATTCCATCCCCATTGAGTTTCAAGCGCATGAGTTCATAGGGACCAGTTTCATATCTATAGACCATACGATGAATGTGAAGTTGACTCCAACTGCAACCACTTGTATAAACAATCCGTTGCCATGAAACAACTAATCTGTTCCATTACAATACAGTCCTACACAGGGGCGGATGCACGTGTAGGCTGGGGGGGCCCTGGCCCCCCCTAACTTTTTAAAAAGTATATAGGTATACTATATATTATTTGCCCCGGCCCCCCTCTGCAGGTAATTTATAAATTAAAATATAATAATAATGTAAAATTATAAAATAAAAAATGAACAAAGCCCTAGCAGTCTAGCACCAATTCGTTAGTTTCTCCACCAGATCGCCTCCGCTACAAGCTGAAGCCGTCAAGTCTCTCTGCACCGGCACCGCCATCGGCTATTCGGCTCCAAGAATCAGCTCGCTCGGATTGTAAGCCCCCTTGTATTTTCCTTATACCCCCTTCACGGCTTCACCCCTTCTGGCGGCGTTTTGACTCCGATTCTGTTGTTCTTTTTTTTTTTTTATTGGAAATCAGCTTACATTATACCTAAAGGCTAAAGAGAGAAGAATTTATTCGTTCATCTCCTAACTAGTGGAAGCTGACAAACTTTCATCTTCTTGTTGTTGGTACTTAGCGTGCTTTGCATATTACATAACTGTAGGTTTTGTTGGAATATAATGAAAATGATTAACTCTTTCATACTCTATGATTTAGGCATTCATGTCATTTGATTGAGTCTAGACTGAGATATTTGGACAAATGTAGGCATGTAGCCCTTCCATTAATCGCTCAATTTTGTTTGAATAAACCAATCTCTTCACTAATTCTATCATAATATATATAATCTTATAAGGAGAGGAGTGAAAAACATTATGTACTTAAACTAGTCTTATTTGATTAACGCCTTAACGGAATTCGGAATATACTTCGACAGAATATTATCTGAATCGCCTTCTTGGTATTTCTCTTTTCGATGGCCTTTGTTTGTGCATATTCTTCAATGATCTGCTTATTTTATCTTTTCCCTTTAGAAACTTTGCCACTGATCTCATTTTGATGTTTATTTGGCTAGTAACCTGTACACTATCATTCTCAGTTTATTTATAATCCATGCTTCATAATTTTATCTGAACTTGTAAATATTTTCAACATATTGTCCATGTCTTGCTTATGAGCTTCTACCAAGAGTACATAGGTCCAATGTTGTGGCCATTTCTCATGTTCTGAACTTGAATTGCAACAGGGCAGTGAATTTAACACATATAGTTCTAGCAATTCGTCAACGAGCCAGAAGGTCTTCTGCAACAACACTTTATGTGATCAGCCAAATGCATGCACTTCAGAAACAAACAGTTGCCCTTATCAAGTTGACTATTTATCTGCGAATACATCTTCTTCTGGGGTTTTAGTAGAGGATACCTTGTATTTGATGACGGAGGGTCCAAGCCCTCAAGTTGTTGAAGCACCAATTGTGTTCGGGTACGTTACCCTTTTGATAGTACAAATCACTTGCATTTAAGGTTTTTATATTTCATTGACAAGTCCCTTTTGCTCGATCACTGATGTATGTTTCATTCATTGCATATAATAGTACACTTTTGTTGCTTAAATTGTGCAGATGTGGAAATAATCAGACTGGTTCATTTCTAGATGGTGCAGCACCCAATGGTCTGTTTGGCCTTGGTTTGGATAGGATATCTGTCCCTAGCATTTTAGCAAGTAGGGGATTCACTTCAGATTCCTTTTCAATGTGTTTTGGACCTCGTGGAATTGGAAGAATCAATTTTGGAGACAAAGGCAGCCCAGATCAACAAGAAACTCCGCTAGTTATGAACAACAGACAGTAAGTGTTTGTTTTTTGTTTACTGAGAATGAATATCCCTCTGATTTTAAATGCATTATCCTTGTCTAATTTCATTTGTAATTGTCATCGGCAGTCCAACATACATAATCAACATAACTGAAATTTTTGTTGGGCCCACCTCAATTAACATTGGGTTTCCTGCAATTGTGGATTCGGGTACCTCTTTCACATCCTTATCTGATCCAATGTACACATTGATCACTCAAAATGTAAGCCTCTAAACAATATTTTGAAAACCAAATTATTAACCGTATCATTTAGTATTTCTCATGATTGTTTTTATTACTTTGGCAGTTCAATGCTCAAGTATTGGAAAGACGTATAAATGTCTCTTCAAATTTTACTTTTGAATATTGTTATGAACTGAAGTAAGTATATCTTAAAAACACATTTATTTGCCTCTGATTCAAGGAATATCATCTTACATATGTTTTGTTTTGCAGCTCGACGCAGACTTCGATTTTCTTACCTGATATAAATTTCACAACAAATGGGGGAAGCGTCTTTGCAATAAATCATCCAATCATTTTGCTTCAATCACAGGTTAGTAAACGAGGATATTGTTATGTTTATTCTGATGAGTTGTGAATAATATCATTCTCTGTCTTACACAGACTATGGTTGCATATTGCCTAGCTATTGTGAATCTCGACGGGATCAATATATTTGGACGTAAGATTTCAACACTCGAACATATTTAAATGCAAGCCTTGCTGTTTTTCATTAGAAACAACAGCAATCCTAGTGAAACAACCAGTCTTTGGCACCTAAGATGGTTTTACTGATATGCTTCAATGCAGAAAACTTCTTGACTGGTCTTCATGTCGTATTCGATAGAGAAAGGCACATCTTGGGGTGGAAGAATAGTGACTGTAAGTGTGATTCCATGAGTGTCACATTGAGCACAATTATTCTGAAACTTTTTTCGAGTAACAGCAAGTTTTTCATCTTTCAGGCTTCACAGACAACACTAGTACCCTGGCTGCTTCTCCTGCACCTGTCCAAGTTCGCGCTCCTGCTCCAGGTTCTTCCTCTTCTTCGGGTGGTTTCACTCAGCAACCTACGAACTCTGGGGGAAACAGTTCTCAAGTTCCTACAAGTTCTTCGGGTGACTCATTGCACTTGAAGACCATGTCGAGTTTTAGTACAGCGATTGTAATGCTCTCTCTGGCTTTCATCTGGTGATCCTTCTTAGGAAACATTACACCTTAGCTTCATCCGAAGCTTGACCATACACATAGGCTACACAGGAAAAGCTTGATCATTATATATATATATATATACTGAATTTTACATTCTTTTGGGTTATTGATGTATAATTTGCAATCCCTGGTATAGATTGTAGATTGATTGTGTTGAATAACTAGAAATAAATATAGTGGAGTGAATTTCAAACTACCCCTCCCAATGTTTAGTTTTTAAAAATATCACTTAGTTTTTAATATTGCCAATTTGCTATCGTGTCGAAGTTCCTCGTTTTAGTTCGATGTCAACGAAGAGATTTATTCCGCTGAAGGCACTCTCATTAACATGTGAAGTTGGAGAAGCATGCTTTCAAGCTCTACAAATGCTGCAATAACTTCCAAGAGCACGACTATAAATGTTCAGAAATCAACTTCTAATATATTTGTTCCATTTGAGATTCAAATCCTAATCTTTTTATTTTAGTGTTTTACTATTGCACCACCCCTATACTTTCCACTTATCTTACGAAGAGAGGACATTTTAGATTTAAATCCTAATTCTTTTATTTTAGTATGTTACTATTGCATCACATCTAGGAGTGCGTTTGCTTTCCACTTATCTTATGAAGAGAGGACATTTTCATACAAATTGATACCAAGGGTGAAAGCATTTTGACAATAATAAAAACTCGACAAGCATTTGAAAGGTATAAAACTATAAATAATTCGTTTTGAATTGCAGTGTGCACTAATTTTACAAAAATGTATCATATAAAATGCACTAATTTTGTATGATTTATAAGTGTTCTAAAACCAATAAGAGTTGCACCAAATTTAAGCTGTCCCCGCAATTTAAAATCATTAGGCACTTTATTTTACATATTTTAAAAGCTTAAATATATCAAATTAATAATAATAATTATTATTTTTATTTTATTTTATTTTTATATCGATTAATTATAGTGACAATGCTGGTATTCCTCACCGAGGTCCTTCAAGATCACCCCTAGTAGATTAGAAGAGAGTAAATCATAAGGATCATTTGCTCAACCAAAGGACATCTTATGTGAGGGAGCCTAGCACAGGTAAATTCATAATTCAAACTCGAGACCTATTATGATAATTTCTCACCCGAGACCAACTTGGCTATGCCCGTGGAGGCTTATATCAATTAATTATTATAGTAAAAGGCGATAACTCTCACTCAGAGCCCTTCAGGATTATTCCACGTGATCTGAAAGGGAAGTAAATCACAAAGAGCTTCACTCTGTACAACGACCTTTTACAAGGGGTTAGGTGACCAGTGAAATATTGTACCTACGTTGGGGATCATTCCGTGACCTATTATAATAATATTATATACAGATATCAACTATGTCAGTGTATGGAGATTTATATCAATTAGTTATATTATAAAAGATGAAATTCATCATGACACTTTAATTGTTCCACGTTATTAGTCCCAGAGTAAATAATCAAGAGTCGAGCAAGTGTTTAGGGCTAAATCAATTAATTATTGAAGAAAAGAGTGATAAGCTCATCTAGTATTATCGGCGTTAAAAAAATATATAAATAAATCTTGGGAATATTTTGTACTATAAACCCTTTGCAATGTTAGGCACGAGATATTTTACTTGTATCAATTAATTATATTTTTATAAGTGGTAGACATTAATTTAATAAAATTATATATAATATTTTAGTAAAACTTTTGTGGAGCCGCTGTGGATAGAAATGGTAAGAGGATAAGCATGAAAGCGGATGAACAGTTGTGGGCTCCACGTGTACTGATCACCGTACATCTCGATTACGCTACGGTGGAGATTTTGTTGTCCTTGATGGTAATTAACTGCTCGATGAGGGCAATTTAATCGATCCGGTTATGAACGAACCCTAAGGCAGAAGAAGACCCGTCCGATCGCTGCGTGGCGGATTGGTATATGAGAAGGAGCGGTTGCGGTGCGAGCTCTCCCCAGGGCGTAATAGAGGTATACGAGCCGTAGAGGGCGACGAGCGGCAGCGAGAACCGAGGTAGGAGGTGGCGTTTGGTCGATAAATCTTGCCTTTTTCTTTGTTCTTTTGAAGTCATTCTTACATGATTTCGATGCCGGCTGCCACCGAAAAGGTAAAAGTTTGGCTTTTCGGGCTTCAAGGGATTCGAGAAGGGAGAAAATTAGCGGAAGTTTTACCTTGTATGGTTGTTTTTGTGCTTCGTGTTGTTTTTGTTGCTTGATTTATTTTTTCTCCACGTGTATTTATGTGATTTCTTGCTTTGGACTCGTGTTTGCAAGATGTATCTTTTTCTATTTGTTTGTGACTTTTCATGACTATATGCTGGTGTTTTGATTCTATCGCCCTTTTTTTTTTCTTTTTCATATCAGCTATTCTTATTTCCCCCTTTTTGAGTGCTGACTAGCTTTTGATTGGATTCATTATTTTTTTTATTCTTTCCGTGTGTGGATTAGTAGATGGATCGGTACCAGAGGGTGGAGAAACCAAGGGAAGACACCCCGATTAATGAGAATGAAATCCGTATCACGACTATGGGGAGGATGCGCAACTATATCACGTACGCTACCAGTTTGCTTCAGGTATGCGCCATTTGGTATGACCGTTGTTAGTCATATTGGTGTGTTTGTAGTTTCCCTGAATGTTTAGCAAGTGTTTTTTGACAAGCTTGGGTCACAAAGTTATTGAAACTATCTGTTGGTGTTATAACTTTAAGCAGTATAATTTTTTTTCTTCTGATATTAGCAGGGACCTGTAGCAAACCAAATTCTTATGGGCTGTTGTTTTTTTTTATAAATATTTTGAATGAATAATGAGCATTTCCAGATCCGTTGGATTATGTCCAATTCATGGTTACATGAAACTAGATGGGTTGCTGCAACAATAAATCTTCCATATAAAACTAGAGAACAATCAGATGAAGTCTAGCTGAGAGATCAAGATGAGTAGGGGGTTTTAAATTTTCAACGTCTATAAATATTACACTGAGAGAACTGATGCACTGCCTGGTTAACGGAGGTATATGTAAGCTTAAATTGAGGATTAGCCTTTTCTGCTGTTCAACCGAATGCATATGTTGCACCTTGATGAATTCTTGCTCCCTCTAATGCTTGAATACAACGAGTGTTGTTAGTTTTAACTATTTGAAGTTATCATACAGAATATTTTTTTTCTATATTAAAGGATACATTATGATCACAACACTACAGAAGCTTGTCTCAATCTCAGTTACACAATTATTATACTAACGTAGTTTCATTAATAATAATTGGCACGGTATCTGAAATTTTTAATAGTTGAATATAAACTACAAATCAAGTATCCTTCACCCCGTCCCATCATTGTATGGAGTTGTCTTTTCACTCATTAATTTAGGACCGTTTCCTTTTGCTGATCTAAATGTAAGCAAGATAAAATCAATATGACCATATTTTGCTCTCATGAGTGCTGCTTCTCAGAGATGAAATCATGTATGCTTACTTCCTAATGCTTCAATAATTCCACTATTTCCATGCTCTTCTAATGTTTCCTTAACTGATATTTTCACACAATCATTCACCTACTAGTTCTGGAGTTTGGTTGTTTTAATATTGCTGATGTTCGTTTTTCCTTCATTTCTAAAGGAAAAAAATTCAAATGAGATTGTCTTGAAGGCGATGGGGAGAGCTATCAATAAGACAGTTATGATTGTAGAATTGATCAAGGTATTCCCTTTGTGGTTTCTATTGTCTTCCACTCTAAAAAGATTAGTAGTCTCTAAAAAGATTTCTGGTTCAGTTTGCTCGACAAAATTAAATGAAAGTAGTTGTTCAACTCATTGGATTTTACCTATAATGATGATTCAGAGAAGGATAGTTGATCTTCATCAAAATACTGTGATTGGATCCACAGACATAACTGACACGTGGGAACCATTAGAGGAAGGCTTACTACCGTAAGTAGCTATTTTTGTTGAATATTAAAATTTGAAAATTTGGAGAAAAGTTGCTGTGTATTGTAGCAGCACAGTTGAATTTGTTTCACAAAGTTAAAATTTGAACACGAAAATATTGCCTAATTACTAACTATACAATTTTCCAGGATTGAGACTACTAGACATGTTTCAGTAATCAGCATAACTTTGTCAAAGACGGAACTGGATTTATCTGCTGTTGGGTAATTGAATTCCGCAAATCTCACAAATGAATCAATGATAGTTGAAATTAAAAGTTTATTTCCTATGCTTTTGTTTAAATTGCTGAACCACAGTCAATTCGTTGCATTATGCTCTGTTAATTGGTTCTTCCTGTTGGAATAAGAATGCTATGTTTTTTGTGCCGTATTTTCTTTTGGTTGCTATGATTTCTCATATAAATGTTTTTAGACAATTGGGTTATATTTTCCATCCAATTGGAATATTTTTTGTTGTATTGATTCAACAATGGGATCCTTATTCCGGACTGCTTTCTATCAATAATTTTTATATGAGAATAAATACTATTTGACAGTGACTTTTAGTAATCGTTTGAGACATTCCCTTGTTATGTTAGAGTTTAATGTTTTTTTTTTCTATTGATATTCTTCTTAATTTGATTTTTTTTTCTCCTGTAAATGATAAAAGTATAACTCCAATTGATGAAAATCACATGCTCTAGACTATGTTGTTTGTGTACTATTCTGCCACCTTTTGCCATGTTGTGAATAAAAAAATTTTCCTTGATAGTAGAAGAACCTTTCTGCTAGAGTAACTACTTCATATCTTGTCCCTTGAAATTTTCTTCTCATTAGTCCTCATGTTTCATCTGCTAGGTATCAACCTCCTTTGCCCAGAGATCAGGTGAAACCCTTGGCTGAATTCAACTATGAAGGAGGTAAATCTGTGCATTGATCAGTAATCAATCATACACACTTAGATACTCATGCAACTTCTGTTCTGACATCATCACTACTGATACAGAAGACTCTCCTGGTCGTGAAAGAGGCCGTGGTGGACGTGGTAGAGGAAGGGCTCGTGGTATGCATGAAGTATCCTTGTGAGCTATTATCTGATAGATGTAAACTAAAACTACTTAAACGACTCAATTGTGTGTGTATTCAGGTAACCGTCCATCCAATTATAATGATGGAAACTGGGACAATAGAGGTCGAGGATTTGCTAGAGGTTCCTATGGCCGCAGCAGAGGCCGGGGTTACCGTGGGCGAGGCAGAGGTGGTTATGGTGGACAGCCTGATAATCAGCAGGAAAACAGTCGTTACGCCTACAACGATGAGGCCCCCATACGGAACCGTGGGAGAGGGGGTTATGGTGGACAGCCTGATTATCAGCAGGAAAACAGTGGTTACGCCCACAACGATGAGGCTCCCATACCAAACCGTGGTAGAGGTGGTTATGGTGGACAGCCTGATTATCAGCAGGAAAACAGTGGCTACGCCTACAATGATGAGGCTCCCATACGGAGCCGTGGTAGAGGTAACTATCATCTGAATTTAAGTTTGAAAAATGGCAAAATGGCTGTTTTCATCCAATGAAGCAGCTTCAATTTTCACAAAGAATATGAAATATACCTCAGTGACACTACGAAGCTGAACTAGTACTTAAATATGGCATGTTTTGCTTTCAGCTCGTGGTCGTGGACGAGGACCGGCCCGTGGAAGGGGTGGCAATTCTCGACAAAATGGTTCGATCCGTGAAAGCACCTTCGGATCCTAACTTGATCGGTCTCATCCACTATGTTTCTACTTGTTGACTCTTGATGGATGCCTGCTCTTAATCGGAAGAGATTGTAGTTCCAGTGATTGCTTTGTTAGTCTTGCATTGTACTCGTGGATTCCAAAGGTTGAGGCAGCTGCTACATATTATCATTTTTATTTTAGGTCAATTGTAGGGTCTGATCAGTAGAGCAGTACATTCTTTTATTTGTTCAAGAGATTTATTTATGATAAATGATCTAATTTGGAAAAAAACAACGTCCTGTAAAAATGAGTTAAATTATAGCACATTGATTGACTGTTTTTGTGCCGGGCTCATTTTTAAAAACTTATAGTTATGGTATGTTTGATTAGTGGATTGAAAATGATAATGAATTTATTAGTATTATCAAGAAATGAATTAGAATAAATGTTGAGATTATAGATTTGTGATTTTAAATATGATAGAATTTTAAATTTATATGAAGTAAGCTAGCAAAATATGTTAATATCGGTTTTAAATTCAGATGAAAAAGAATGTGTTTTGCGTGGTTCAATCAATAGTTGTATTAAATTAATAGGTGAAGAAAATGTGAAACCATCGAATCAGCGGTCTTTTTAGAGCCGATACATAAATGGATAGTACATTGCGAAGAGCCGATACATAAATGGATAGTACATTGCGAAAACTACCATAGATAGTGATGCCCTAGGGAATCAGCGGTCTTTCTAGAGCCGATACATAAATGGATAGTGCATTGCGAAATGGAGAGTGCATTGTGAAGACTACCATAGACACTGATGCCCTAGGGATTGACCCCTGCTCAATCTAGATATAATATCAATTTTATTTAGTGTTGCATGGATAGAGCTTGAGTATTGTTCTTGCTGGATAGGGATGATAATGAGTCGAGTTCGGATTAAATTCTATATCCTCCATCCATATACCCATCAGGAATTCTAGACCGATGAGTATTAAATATCTTTTATATTTATAATTTTTTTCTTTCTATCCAACTATTATTAAGAATTTGATACTGCACACGCACACAGTGTGCGACTGCATGCGCGCACAGTATCAATGTGATTTTTTTTAATTTAAATAAAAATAATAATATTTATTTAAATATAAATTCTAAATACATTATTATACTCGGAAACATCTAAAATTTGCCCATTTTTAATTTTTCTTGAGGTAAAATCTTTAAAAAAAAAATAAAACTCTTTATCCCTAGAGTTCAAGCTTCCCAATTGGTTTATAATGTTTAAGCGATAAAATTTTAAGATTTTACTTCTAAAATTTAGGCTTCCTAATTGGGTTATAGTATTAAGTTAAAAGAAAAATAAAAAACGAATAAATTTTAGACGTTTATGGATATAGTAATGTATATAAGTTTAATATTTAAATAAATATTAATTTTTTTAATTACAATTTTTAAAAAATAATACGG
>JBAMIB010023159.1:0-16539 GCA_037177415.1 Kaempferia rotunda
ATTCCCAACCCGAACCCGATTTTTTTCGGGTCGACTCGGGTTGGGTCGTCGGGTCGGGTTCATTTTTGACACCCCTAAGCGGAACGGTAAAAACCGTCTGTGCCGGGCGGCACAGAACGGCATTTCAAACACTGCTTCTACTACTTCTCTATTTTCTTTATCAAAATAAAGATGTTTGCAACTTATCCGGACACCCTTAATATTGTTTGATAGCCAATCTCACTAAAGAGAAGAATTATGATTACATACTTGTTGGAAATGCAGGTCAGATGGGAAAGGACGGAAAGTAATTGGTTCGATATCCTGCTTAGCTTTGGAGCTTGTTGAACTGACTGTACCCAGATAATCAAGAATGCAGACTTCTATTTCTTCCTCAGCGAAATCTCCAACGATACTAACCTACAAGAACAACAGATGGTCAAAGACACTGTTATGCAAGTATCCAACAATATTTACTGGTTTATGCCTTATTAATAACCCAACAAGGATAAGATTAAAAGAATAAAAAGTTAAGTACAAAAAGAAATCAATTATAAAGAACAAAATGATGAGAAAAAATTGTCCACCTCCATATTGTCTGCAACAAACTGATTCATAACGGCATTTTTAACTGATTGAAGTGTCAATTTTTCTAACGACTCTGGATTTGGCTCAACAAATCTCTCATCAGAATTTAGCATTCCAAGCATAAGTTTGCAAGCAGTTGAACGTTCCAAGCTCTTCGGAATTGAACGATAATAGGATAAATACAACTGCTTTGCTCTATCAAATGCATCTTCTAGCCAAACACTGTGCTGAAAGACAGTCACAATAAGAAACATATAAGCTTTAACTTGACCTAGTGTAAATTTAAAGTACCCTTGACTAAAATTTTCAGCAAAAATCATTGTACATAAATTTAACTATGAATGTACAGCACAGGAATCTCAACATGAATAAACTTGAGAATGAATTTCGAACAAGATAGTTACCTCAAGTACCATATGAAGAAGTTGGAAAGCTGCACGCATTCCATCATCTCTCAAAGTAAAACGGAATTCCATTGCAGTGAATTCCTCAGTGGACTCTAGCGAGCAATTGATTAAGTGATTAACACAGAAAAGTTCTACCTGGAGTAGAGAAGAAGAATCAGCATGTTGCAAAGCAGCTCAAGAAACAATACATTTCACTCCCATAATTGGATGGATACCGAGATTCTTTCACTGATATTGCTATATTAATAAGTGGATCATTTCTTTTTCATAGTATACAGTTCAGTTTGTTGTTTATTACAGTAATAGAACTATAAATCCCCATTAATCTAGCAACATTCTTTAAGCAACAATTAATTCTATACAAAGCACATAAGATGTATTTACCAGAAACCCATCTATTTTTCATTGAAGTATTGCCAGGCTTAAAAGAATATATAAGTAGCAATGAATTTATAAAAAATCTCAATCAGAATCATCAAAAAATGCATCCCAAGACAGCCACTGCAAGTCCACAATAATAAAGATACAAAACCAGTTAGTTCTGATTACATACAAACAATTTGAAGTTGAAACTAGATATTAAGTCAAATAGAGACCGCAAAAACTCTCAAATCTGAAAATTGCCATGTCTGTGCACAATAACATTTTAAAGGGGAAAACAATCAATTCCAGTTTTACAAAGAACACACCTGTTCCCTGGAAAAGTTACCAACACATCCACCTTCACTTAGAGTTCGAACACCTACTACAACAGCTCCTTTTGATTCAGATGTTTCAGCTGCTCTTCCACCACGCACGATGAGGCGCATGACACCACACCTAGCTTCATTTTTTGTAATCTATACAAAAAAACACACACAGAAAAAGAAGAAAAACAAACACTAGTTGATCAAAGATGAAGAAATTTCAATCAAATCCAACAACTAGAAAAAATTGAGCCAAATCGCTTTTATCAACATCTTTTCAAAATGAATATTGGTTATGTCCTGGGTCAACCATATCACTTGCATAGGATTTTTTAAATCTTAGTATAAACAAGTTGACAAAGTATAACAAGCACCTCAACTTATAACATACCTTACAAGACATTGAAATATTTTTAAATACTTGAATAAGTGTATTGTATTAAATGAAAACATTGAAATATACAGCGTGAACATCATACTTTTCAATTGGTTGAATTACATACTAGGCCATTTTCTATTTGAATTGGTTAGTCTACATGTCTATCAATATACATTGGATGAGTACTAGAGGTTAGAATCACAAAGCAAAAGCCAGAGAAGGCATACGTACAATATAAGTAGGTCCCAGAGCTTACATTTGAGTGATCATTGTGTTAGGTAAAAACCATAGTACCAGGAATCTGAACTTTAATTATGCGTTTAAAATGAGTTATCATGTGTTGATTGATTATTTAATATAATACTTATATACAATGGTGACAATTACATATGTTATGTTGCTCAAACATGAATACTAGTATGAGACATGGATGTGGCATCTAACATAACTTTACACATCATGAATAGGACAAAGTGTTAGCTCAGAGTGCCAGGTATCCAACATAGGTTATGGGTAGGTAGGCGAAATAAATATCAGAAGTTACAATTTATATTACATATCTAAACCTTTAATTAGCATAACTTATATGTTCAATTGAGTTAATCACTTGGAAATGGTTCCAAGTTAAGTTAATTTGGCTTTAAATGACTTAAACCAGTTTCATACTTTCATAGGGTTTTAATTTTCATTACCTAATCAACAGGTGATACATGGGGTGGCACAGTTAACACTGGTGAACCATGTAAATTTCACTTATGATAGCTAGTTTCAATTTTGGTAAATTGGTGTAATGATATTTATCATCCACATTGACCAGGACAGAACAAAATTTTAAACTACACCTCTTATAGGTCATGGAGAAGCCAAAATTGAGGGGGGAGGGGGTCACTAAATGAAACATGTTTAGGTATTAAAAGTAATAATTATATAGAGAAAATAGTTTTCCTTTAAAATTCCATCAATTGTTTTGGTAAAATGATATTTAATTTTTGTAGTTTAGCACCACATGGGTTATTATCCTAAAAGTTATTATGTTAATTTTATAGATATGAACTTAATTGGTTTCTCTTCAGTCTTCAATTGAATATAATTGCTTAATTGTTCTCAATATTGATGATCTTGATGTTTTAGTTTGATTCCTAATAGCCAATAGGTTCTTGTTGCTTGAAAATGAGCTGCATAGTTTATGCACAGACAAGTAGATGTAAAATCAAGATGACAATCACAAAACATTTCAATGGAAAAACTACCTTGTAGTTTACAGGAATCCCATTTGAAAGACGGCACTGAGTAATGCCAGTTTCATTGTCAAATATCTTAGTCAAATTCCCATCCTTTAAGATGGGAACAAAAGATGGGCTTTTTTGCACCCTCAACTCCTTCAGCAACGACTCACTTATTAGCTCTTTTGGTACATCAAGCTGAAGAGAGAAATCAACAATTAAGGAACCTATATGATTGCAGAACACATGCCATGTATTCTATATAAATTGAAACCATTTTTTCAAGTAGAAACTAATAATTGACCTGGATGAGAAAACCACACGTTTCAAAAAAAACTACAAAACCAAGTAAAAGCAGCTTTTGAATCATCACTTCCATTGGGCAAATTTTGCAATTTTATATGCGCCATTTTCTTGTGCTCATAACTTTTGAAGGAATTAAGCACATAACCAGATCAGGACTGCTTAAATCCATCTTACATTTAACCATGTAGATGTTAGATTCGCATTTACACTTTTCACATTCACACTGCTGGTGCTGCCCTTAATAATACACACATCATTTTTAATGTTAATATACAAAATTCAAGATGTGAATTATAGTTACAGTAGCCAGAAATATATATATATATATAATAGTATCAGATAAAATTTTAAGAAATTCAAAGTAAGGCTGTTGAGAATGATATAAATATTTACAAGAGATTAATGAGAAGTTAAACAGTAGCCAGTCATACAGATGATTATAGATATCCATTAGCATTGACCAAGGATCATATTTATCCAAAGATTACTGATCAGTTTAACTAATTATTCATGTTCTCTTCTTTTTTTGGAAGAATGCATGGTCCATTATAATTATCATAGGTTCGCAAATTTGAACACTGAACATAGAATTGGAAGTTCTAATAAAAAATGCAAGGAAATCGGCAATATATGCCTGGAACAATTTTAGATCCCACATTACTTTCAAACAAAACAACACACTATTACCAGTTTTGCGCCATTTCTACACATGCTTCTAAGAAAAGATTTACAATCTAGTCAAGAGGGAAAGACATGAAATCAAGAAACTTAACAGATAGTTAAGACATATTCACACATTGTGAAGATATTTCAAAAATTATAAGTTCCCTATGAGCATAAGAAGCTTGGCTTGATGAAAGCAACATATAACAAACTGTAATTGCTCTAATTTCAATATAATTATGATGAAAGCAACCTTACTTCAGATCACTTTCTTATAATTATCAATATAAGTTTAAACTTGAGATCCTTTTCGTGGAAATGGAACTTCAAATTAGATTATGATAATAGCATTTATATTACTATGCAGAGTACAAACCATAGAAAAAACTGATCAGAAACTAGATTCCAAGATAGGAAAAGATATACCTCAGGTTCCGCATGTATGGGTTCCCTCAAACCTGCTATTATAGCATCATTGATTTCATGAGGATGGATTTTAAATTCTGACTCTCCCACCCCATCAGTATGTACTTTAGTGGGAACACATGCAACAATAGCAGCAGGAAGTGGTGCAGTAGGTTTGCCAAAGTCTGAAATGAACTGCAACACTTCTGCACCTATGGAATTAACCTGAAAGCAGAAGTGGGGTATTAGCATCTACAACTGCAATAACAACAATAACCAAGTTTTATCCCACTAATTAGGGTCGGGGCTATTGGCATCTAGAAAGATAAAATTTGTTTATAATGAATAACCCTTATTAACATAAACTATAATATTACTTCTTCAAGTGTTACTGTTTCAGCAACCGCAACCAAACTCTCATGTCCCAATCGCTGGTCCATTATAGTATGACCAAGAGCATCACTCTCCATAATAAATTCCAAGTTGTCAACAGAAGGAACACTGTCAACCATTGCAGCCAATTGCTCACTATCTTTCAGCAATGCATCCATGTAACGAGTTAGTTCTCCTTTCGTGACACCAAACTCCTTCAGTCTTCGAACCTGAAAGCACAAATCATGGACCTCAATAATATCCAAAAATAATAACACCAACATCAACACCAACTCCACTACACTTCACATTTTTTAACTTATTCAACCAAGTGATAATAAATACTGAACATGTTTATAGCAAAGAAAAGTAAAATATACAATAAGCTCCAGGTGGTTATGAATTGAATTATTGAGACATTTAAGACACATCAAATGTGCAATTACAGAAATAAAAAAAGTTCATGCAGTGTTGGTGCCTAAAAGGGGAATTCTGAAGTGAGAATAAATTAGGCCTACAAATTTTGCAGGTGGTTGGAGGAAAAGTCAGGCTAAAAGATCTATGATTCAACAACATATAAAGCTTGAATTGGAACAAAATACAGGATTATGATTCATCATCTAGAAACAGTTGTCAAAAAGTTATCTCAATCAATCAAGTTATCAAAAAGCAGTCTCAAATCAGTCATAAATTTAGAATTTCAGATACAATATTAAACCAACTAAAAAAAAATTTCAGTAGCTTTAAAAAATGCATTATTCATAAAAACCTCTTGAACAGCAACTTTTACAGCACTCTGCCAATTTTTAGGTTCTGCTGTCACAGTAAGAGTGGTAACAGTGCATCCCTCCCTTCCTGAATCACTATGATCCAACTCAATTGATGTAAATGGAGGATTTGAACTCTGCAAATTTTGAGGAGTCATAAAATACTAGAAGCAATTTAATTCAAAAGTACTCACAAGTCCATTTTCAAGATTCCTACATAAAAATAACAAATATGAAATTAACATCAATCATGAAGCTCAAGTTACATCAGGAAATATCCATCAAATAGTACGGTATAGGTCAAGGTATTGTAACCCAAGCTACCCAATTGCTGAATATACTGTTACTATTATTATAGTTGGTATGGACACTTGGCGCGCAAGTCGAAGGGTAACTGTATTTTTTTAAAGGAAAACAAAAAACTTGACTACATAATATTTACTCAGGATAAGGAGTTTTACATCATCATGTAGGTATTACAACACTAGGGTCACTAGATATAATTAAATGAGGTCATATTCCCTCTAACTTTAAGGCACTAGTTTCATCCAATTGCATAAGAAGAAAGCATGTGCATGCTAAATAGGTAGAGTTCTACAAAAATATAGTTAGTTACCCTGATGCATTCCTAGAACTAACTAGAGTTAAAATTCCATACCATTTTAGTGATTGTGGTTGGATTTTACCAAATAGCTTATTCTAATACGTGTAAAAAACTAGATGATGAATCACATACAACTAAACTTTTCTGGTAAATGTGTGGAGTACCTAGGATTTGAACTGAGGGGCAAATTAAAATATTTTCCCAAGGGGGTAAATCAAGATGTGATTAGCAATTTTAGAATGTGTTTCCAAACATAAGGCAACTGACCTATGCTACATGAGGACACATGTAGAAGAATATACAACCAAAAATTTTGATAAAATGACTAGCATATTTTGACTAAAGTACACTAATTAATCCATCCAATTAAGAACTCTACCTAGAAGAAGATATATATCATCCACACAATGTAAAAATAATAATAAAACAATGTAGCACAAAAATTATTCAAAACTGTAATTTACGTTATAACAAATTTAATACACTATTCCACAATCACAAAAATTAGTATTCTTTAGTTGAGAACATCTTTTTTTAGATACTTTTAGCTGAGAAAAATCATCATATAAGTTCTTTAGTAATAAACTAAACTATGTTTCTTTCTAGATAGCTTCAAGGGTGCCAACTAACCAACCCAGGAGATTGGACCCCCTAAAAAACCATATATCAAGCCAAGGTCATTCTTTAGAACATTATGAGTAATTTTGAAAAAAAAAAAAAAAAAAAAATTCTTGTTCAATTTTTAACATTTTGTAAGATAACAAAAATTTAGGAAAGCATAGGACCGATCTACGTATTCGAATGCTCAAACTGAGATTAGAAAATCTAACTTAAACAACCTCATTAAGTGACTGATTAATGAAAAACTTGAGATTTGGAACAAGACTCAATTTTGCTTGAGCCCCAGCAAAGAAATAAGAATATCAACCATTAGAATGATCTTGAAAGCATTGCCTCAAGATAATATCCTTGGAAGCAATTACCTTATATCGAGTGTTGACGCGGAAGTGCAAAGCTGTCAAAAATATTCTTTTCATCAAGACAACTCGCAGGTCTCCATATTTGCAAACTTGGTTCACAGGAATCTAAAAGAAAAAATATACAGAAGAGACATTAGCCAGTTCTGTGAGACATACCCTAATGAAATAGAACAGATTTTCAGAAAGTTAACAAGTTAGGGTGTGTCTGAATGAAACATCATAGCATAATACACCACAACGTAACAAACATGCTTTCAAAGTGGTCAAGTATACTAGTATAGGGATTTTATCCCATTCATGTTCTTGAGGTTGTGGGCATCGTTTTATGCTGATTGGTGGGTCCAATGCAACCCTCCCTGAGAATGATCTGATTATCCAGTCATCTTTTATCAATAGTGAAAGAAGCTTTCAGCTTCATTGCCTTTTGCCACACACTCACAACGCATGTCCGGGAAATGGCCACATTGAAATTTCACTAATAAAAACACATACAATACATAAAATGTTTAAAATTCAAAGGTTCCATCCAGTAGAACATACCAAGATCAGCAGACATGAACAAGACAGCAACTGAAAAAGCCATATGTAGATCATGTTGATGAAACTATATGTTGGATAGTTTTCTAAGATGATCATTTTATTGCCTGAATTAGCTTTGCTTCAAACATTGCAAAAAAAAAAAAAAAAATTACATCAAACATAATCTGCTCAAGACATCGTATTGAATAGTAAAATATTCCCATAAGTCACATAAAATGCGATCAAATTTGGCCAACTTTCATATAAAAAAGCAGCAAATAAGTTAACTCAAGGTGGGTTAAAGCTAACAGCACTCTAGTTCAGTATGGATGTTGCTAGATGTGGTTTTTAGAAGTTACCATATTCTAGAAAGTGCAAAATGTGCAAGAGAATGCTCTACAATAATATAGAAGATAACAGTCACATATCCAAGTAATGTGAACTATAGAAAGAAGTCAGATGACAGGCCTAACCTGATTTCTGATTTCCATCAAAATAACTAATTAACAGATGATCTAACTTTGATCAAGGTTTTACTCTCAAAATATTCTACTAGTTAAATAGAGAAAGCATTCATGAAGTTGTTATTACATACAGAGTAACCTCGTAGATCTATTATTATCTATTGGTAATGTGTTACCTTGCAAAACATGTTTAATGAGAAATTCTGAACCAACTCATGTTGGAATATTTCTGGAGGCTTAGCGCTATGACCTAGTCCTGGAAGTGACCACTGATGTTCCACAGGAGGCCTGACGGACTGCTTCTCTCTTTTTGTCAACATTGGCTGATCAAATGAAATGGAAGATCTTTCATTAGAAAGACCTCCACCAAGGCCACCAGGCAGCTTCGGAACAAGAAAACTAGCCATGGCACCAAACTTACTGGGAGTATTAACATTTTCTGTTTCATTCTTTGCAAGAGTTCCTTCAAAGACAAACTATGTTACAATTCAATAGTTAGTACCAAATATATGAAGTTATAGCACATATACAACTAGGAAAGGAATTGTTTCAATTAAGCTCACCTCAATTTGAGTGACTATCTTCTGGATGTCATCGATATCACCTACTAAGTACAATGTAGCATTTGCAGGAAAATACCATCGCTCATGAAACTTCTGGATTTTCTCTGGGTCCCATTTCTTGATTTGCTCTTCCAAACCAATTGGGAATCTTTTGCTCAGTTTGTTTTCTGAATGCAAATGTTGAAGCAACTGCTAGGAGAATCCCACAGATATTAATAATTGTCGATCATTGAACATGGAGCACATGAATGACTACATATCGAATCCTACTCACCTGGCAATCAATGCGATATTCTATTGTGTTCATCATTTGCAATTCCGAAAGAATAGCTCGCCTCTCTTTCTCAACACGGGATGGAAGAAACTTAGGGTGAAAAGCAATCTGAAGATCAAGATAAATTTGAAAATGTAATTCTTAACAGTAAGCTGTTTTCATATAACTGACATGTCCGACATAGTGATATTATCAAAAGCACAAACATATCGCAGATAATGAACAATCATCCATGATAAAGGCAGATTTAAAATGATACCTTGAGTAAAACACTGTTTTAAAAAAATAGTTATTTGCTTAGGGAAAGACAACAGTTAAATTTTTACCTCATTAAGAGCATCAAGCACACTCGGAACTAAATCTTCATGAGAGTCCTGAGAACCAATTTATCAATTAGTAATCTCAAACATCATGAAGGAAAGTGCCCACAATATTTATATTTATATTTATATATATAAGAACAAAATTAAATTTGATTTCACACTAAAGAAATATATTAATTTAAATCAATAACTATATTTTAAAATATTATATATTTGGATGTGAATAGAAAAAAAATATATGTGAAAATTTGTTAGATAACACAACATATGAATATATGATCATTGACAAAGATATCATTAGGTAAACAGCATCAGAATTCTACTTCTAGATTAGGTTTTATATCATAACCAAACTAAAATCAATGTAATTCTTGTACATCATCGTACCACATGAGTTCCATTAAGAATTTTTCTTGCATTAAATGATATCTAAAAAATAATATCAATTAATATGAACAGGAATTTGACGCCTAAAGGCTAGAGAAAAAAATGGGAGTACTCTAGTAGAGATGATGAAGTAAGAAAGCAAGAGTAAAGAGGAAGGGAACAGAACAAGATAAATTGATATATAATAGTCATACTGCATTGTCTTATACCAAACAAGAATGGTTTCTCATATTTGGCAATACTGATAAATATCCCTGAGTGGTATCAGTGTCACAAAGGTCAATAATGTTCCCTCAAAGTTGGGTCTCCCCTAAGATCAATAAAGAAGTTTAAAAAAATAAAAAAGAATAATAGAAATGAATTAGAATTCACTAAAATAGATGAAAAAGGTTGCAATTGGTTGAATCTAGAGTGAAAGAAAAGAATCAATTGAATTTGGCCAAATTGGGTTGATTTCAGAAAAAGTCAAAATAATCTGTGTCTGGCATTCTAAGCTATGAGTATGAAAGAGGAGAATATTTGCCACATTCCAACTACAACTTGAATCACTGAGCCTTCCCGCCAATGGAGATATGTTAAAAGCACAATGAATGATCATTCATCCTTGCTCAATATCTCATTCATCCATCATGCACAATGTCAACTTAGAAAAGTTATCACTGATAAGAAAATACATGCCTCTCAATCAACATTGACATCAAAATTCTCTTCTACAAACTCAATTGAATTGAAATTAATTTTAGAAAATAAAATAAATTGTGTCAGATAAAATAATCTACGATAATTTTAAAAGTGAATTTATTATTTATTATAATGATATTATTAACCTAAGAATAGTAATAATCTGATATTGTTGATCTTAAGATAATATATAAAATGTGTTGCCAATCCAATTCATTAACTCTAAATACAATGCTATTAATAATCTAATATTTAGACATTATTTGTTATCTCCTATGAAATTATTATATTTTTATTTTAAAAAAATATTTTCTTAGCAAATTCTGATTTCACTAATCCCAACAATTAAAAACAATCAATACTTAGATTATTTAAGAATCTAATCCAATACCAATATTGATTTCCAATTTTTCACAGTCGTGCAAAAAGTGTCCTCTAGATGGTTTGCATATAGATATATTTAGTGAAACCAATATCTAAAAATTTGAACACTTGATATTGAATTCATTTTCCTCTTGAACTATCATAGTCGCCTAATTTTAGTAACAATATAGTAAGACAGAACAGACATATTACCAATTCCAGACACAGTAAAGTTAAGCACCATGTCTGAAGGAAATGATCAAGTGAAAATCTCAGCCTTATAATGAAATGTTAAAAATATGAACAAAAGAACTACCTTTGTAGTAGTCGGTGAATGAATGTGAAACACCGTGTGGTGGAAATCCGTATATGCATTAGATCTGGCTCCAGTTCCAAGAAGTTTTTCACGCTTTTTACTACCAAGAAATGCCACATGCTCAATCATATGTGCAATACCTTGCTCGTCCTCTTCCTCGTCAATAGATCCAACATGAACTTCCATATGTGCCTCAAACCTGTAATATCAACATATTAGTAAGAAAAATGAACCTTAAGCCAAGTTAATCTCAATTATTTGCTACATGGATCTTGCCCTTTATTAAATTTAATATAGAGATATATCAGGTGGACGTTGATGAATCACAAAGAAGGGAATGACCTAATCATGTGTCCACTATCACATCATGTACTTAAGTAAATCTAATTCCATTGAAAACTTAGATCATACTTTTTTTTTGTTTTTTTAATAAGATCCTCATTCAAATAATCAAGAGTACATGATAACTCAGACAAGTCGCATATACTACTCGAAATTAATTGAATTGTCTTGATAAGCACCTGTTTGCTGGAACTTTATTTGGCAGAATAATATATCGAAGACCATTTTTGAGTTGTCCTCGGTGAAGTTTTGGATGAGAAGGAAGTGGAGAATTTAGAAATCCTTCAAGTTCTGCTTTTTCAGATTCCAGGTCCAAGAAACTTAAACCCGGCTTCTCAAGCACAGTATCTGACCATGTACTTGCAACATGTGGTTCGTCGGGGCCTAAAGCATGTGAAACATGTGCCAATTTCACCTGACAAGCACCAGGAAAAATAATTCACAATGTCAAACAAGTGCCCAGTTCATGAAAAATTATATAACTGTATAAAAAAATGAAACTTGAAGATACTATGACATTTGCTTTCTATAAAACATAGCATACAACCATTGAAAACACAGATATAATAAGTTTCTTTAAAATTAATTTATCTAATTAAAACAAATTGGATTACAATTTAATTTTATATTATTCTATTTCAACTTTACTATAGATAGAATTTTATTTTATTTCTAAAAAAACCTTTAAGGTACACCTAGTCTATATAATCTATGTTATACTGAGAACCATGGTATTGTAAAGCCCATTAATGTCCTATTGTTCTAATCATTCAGCAAAAGTACAAATTTTCCTACTTCTAGATGTTCTCTTCTCCGACAAGAGTGCCAAGAAGCCAGCAAACAATAAGATAAAAGTAAAATGGACCTCTCTGGAGCTTCCACAAGTTATATTGGAGACAATTTTATTTTTAAGGAATTATTTGGTTTCATGTTACCTTCATTTATTATATTAGATAAAGATGTCGAATTTATTATTTATTCTAGGAAGTCCGTGAGGACAGTTCCCAACATAAGTTCTGCCCACTCAACCACAACTTGATGGTTGAAGGTTGTCAATTATACCTTAGGCAGCTTGCTTAGTGTTCTAATTGATGAACCTGGCATACAAAGCACTATTTTGCTACCTATCAAATTTTATTACACCAATTTCAGTAACTGATATATGTATAAATGATCATCTGAATTTGTTTATGGATATCTATCTCATCAACCTAACTCCGCCTGTGACAAACCAATCATGGCCGGTCTCAAGCCAGGATAAAGGAGGAGGGTTGCGTTAGATTGTCAGCTAACATAAAACTTTGGTAAAATTCAATGGATGGATTCATTAAACTATTGTGCTGATACTAGATTGCTCCCCGTAAGGAACGCATTGCAAGGTCCGATTGTAACGTCTCAGCAAGGACTGCTACATCTCCAGAACTCGAATGTAGTGCTAAATATGTAAGAGTTTGCGTTGTAGGTCCGATGTAACATATCAGCAAGGATCACTATATCCCCATGAGAACTTAGGTGCAGTGTTAAATAAGCAAGAGTTCTCACATCATAGATTTGATATGATCAAATATTATAGTAAAACTAATACTCTAATATTTGGAATATGAAACATAGGAACCCTTAATGGTAAATAATAGAGCTAGTAGATGTGATGATTAGGAGAAAAATTAGTATTTTGTGTGTACAAGAGTCAAAATGGGTAGGTGAGAAGACAAAGATGATAGAAAACTCGAGTTTTAAGTTATGGTACACAGGGAAAAGTAAAACAAGAAATTATGTGGATATTGTTTTAAATAATTAGTTAAAGGATGAAGTTATAAGAATAGTTAGAAAAGATGATAGAATTATTGCCCTTAAGATGATAGTGGTGAAAGAAACCATAATATAATTAATATATAAGCACCGCAAGTAGGATTAGATCAAACTACCAAATCAAGATTTTGGGACGACGTAGATGAAGTATTACAAAACATTCCACTAAATGAAATGATTTTAATAGGAGGTGATCTAAATGTGCATGTCAGAGTGAAAAAAAATATGAGAGGGTACATATATGAGGGTTATGGGTTTGGAACCAGAAATGATGGAAAACTATATTGGATTATGCGATTACATATGACCTTATATTATCTAATACATTTTTTAAGAAAAGAAAAGAGCACATAATCTGTTCAAAAGTGGGAATAATAAATCACAAATTAACTTTCTTATGGTTAGGAAGGGAATAGAAATATTTATAAAGATTGCAAGATCATTCCTAGAGAAAGATTAATTATCCAATATAGGTTAATAGTGTTGGATATATACCTCAAGCATAGTATCAATGAAAAGAATCTATATGTAACTCTTATAATTAAGTGGTGGAAGTTAAAGGATGAGAAGGAAAATATATTTAAGGAGAAGGTAGGAGTACAAATATTAGGTGAAATATACGGTTACTCTAATACGACATGAGACGAGATGGTATCAAAGTTGAAAATAGTAGTTAAAAGTGTATTTGATGAGTCAAAGGGATGTGCACCACTAAGAAATCTTGGTGGTGGAATGAGAAAGTACAAGACAAAGTGAAGGAAAATGAACATCTTATAAGAAATAATATATTTGTAAGAATAATTGAAACTTAAAAAAATACAATAGCCAAGAAAGAGGCTAAGAAAGTTGTGAATAAAGCAAATAATAAAACTTTTGAATAATTATATCAAAAATTGGATACAAAAGAAGGGGAAAAGGCATTTATAGAATAGATAAAGTGACAGAAAGGAAGACAAGAAATCTTATCCAAATAAAATATATTAAAGATTAATTCAATAGGGTGCTCATAAACTATGAAGAAATAAAAAATAGTGAAAGAGGTATTTTTATAAACTTTTTAATAAAATTTTAGGTGACCAACTTAATTAACATGGGTAATTTAACTAGGTCAAATGGGTATAGAAATTTAAATTTTTATTGTAGAATCCAAACTTCATAAGTAAAACAAACTTTGAATGAGATGCACAATGGAAAAGATGTTAGACCATATGATATTCCAATAGAGGTGTAGAAGTGACTAGGGAAATAAAGTATTAAATAGCTTACAAAATTATTTAACTAGATATTAAAAATAAAAAAAATGTCAGATAAATGGAGGTACATACTCTAGTTTCCTTATATAAGAATAAGGGAGACATACAAAATTATTCAAACTATAGGGGTATTAAACTAATGATTCATACTATGAAACATTAGGAAAAAGTAATAGTAAAAAGATTAAGGAAGTAGACCGCAGTAACTGAAAATCAATTTGGGTTCATGCCTAAAAGGTCGACAATAGAAGCTATACATCTTCTCAAACAACTAATTGAAAAATATTCGGAGCATAAACAAGATCTACACATGATATTCATTGACTTAGAAAAAGCTTATGATAGAGTCACAAGAGAAATTATATGGATAATTCTAGAAAAGATAAGTGTTAGTGTAACATATATTGAACTAATTAATGATATGTATGAGGATGTAATGACCAAAATAAAAAAACTTCAGGTGGAGTAACTGAAACATTTTTAATAAAGATATGGTTACAACATGGATCATCTCCAAGTCCTTATATTTTTATACTAATTATAGATTAACTCACTGATCACATTCAAGACATAGTATTGTGGTACATGTTGTTTACAAATGATATTATTTTAGTAGATGAAACACATAAAGGAGTAAATGATAAACTACAATCTTGACAGAAAATACTAGAAGGGAAAGGTTTACGCTTAATATAATAAAGAAAAAATATATAAAATTTAAGTTTAACAATATTAGATATAATGAGACAATTGTTATGATATGAGAATGACAAGTTGCCTAGAATTGAGAGTTTTCAATATTTTGGATCATTTTTTAAAAGCAATGGAGAGATTGAGAGAGATGTCTTACATAAAATACAAGCATGATGGTTGAAATGGAGGAGAATGTTGAGTATTTTATGTAATCGTAAAGTACCACTAAAACTTAAAGGAAAGTTTTACAAATCATAGTTATACCTGCTATGTTATATGGAGTTGAATGTTAAGCTATGACTCAAGCACAAGAGCAGAAGATTAGAGTTGCAGAGATGAGGATGTTAAGGTAGATATGTGGGTATACAAGGATGGACAGAATAAGAAATGAAAGCATTAGAGAGAAAGTTAGAGTTATATCTATTGAGAAAAACTCTGAGAGACACGTTTAAGATGGTATGAGCATGTACTTAGACAACTAATAAATACTCTAGTTAGGTGATATGAAACTATGAAAAACATGCATATCAAATGAGGAAAAAGAAGACAAAAAAAGACTAGGTTAGCAACAATAAAATAAGATAAAATTTATTTAAGTATAGATAATGATATAGTAGGAAATGGAATTCAATCGTGTAAAATAATCCATATATAGTTGATATGGGATAAGGCTTGGTTGTTGTTGTATAGTACTAGCATTTTGAGATGAATTCCTTTCTTGGATGGTGGAAGGATGGATGAAATCTGCTTCGAATCGTCGATGGATCATTGAGAACTCCACGAAAATGGACCTTGAGGGTACCCTTTGTTGGGATTTTCGAGCTGCAAAACCACTTTTTGCATTGCGGAAACCTCGGAATCCCTGCCACAGATCCATGCGAAGATAAAATAATTTTACTTGTACTTGTTTTCTTACTTAGATCTACTCTAGATCTACATGAAAAAGATTATACTTTTGTAGCGAAGCCCTTCGCTTATCCCGCTCGTCCAAAAGCTTGCTGGATTTCAAAGTGTGTCAAGTGTACACTCCTCTATATGTATCCACACGAACAATCGATGGAGGAAAAACCTTAGAGTGTGCTAGCACTCATGCAAGGTTCGGCCAAGGAGGAGAGGGGGAGAGCAAGAAGAGAGGAGGAAGAAGAATGAGAGTTGAATTCAAAATTCAATTAGCACACAAAATGCACTAACTC